>JANJGN010002549.1:0-67517 GCA_026770705.1 Isurus oxyrinchus
TAGAGAGAGAGAGAGACCGGGATAGAGGAGAGAGAGCGACCTGGGATAGAGAGAGAGAGAGACCGGGATAGAGAGAGAGAGAGAGACCGGGATAGAGGGAGAGAGAGAGAGACCGGGATAGAGAGAGAGATAGAGGAGAGACCGGGATAGAGAGAGAGAGAGAGAGAGAGACCGGGGATAGTGAGAGAGAGACCGGGATAGAGACAGAGAGAGAGAGAGAGAGAGAGACCGGGATAGAGAGAGAGAGAGAGAGAGACCGGGATAGAGAGAGAGAACAGACCTGCTCCGACTCTCTCTCACCCTGAATACCTGCTCCGACTCTCTCTCACCCCTGAACCCCTGCTCCGACTCTCTCTCACCCTGAGCCCCTGCTCCGACTCTCTCACCCCTGAGCCCCTGCTCCGACTCTCTCACCCTGAACCCCTGCTCCGACTCTCTCACCCTGAACCCCTGCTCCGACTCTCTCAACCCTGAACCCCTGCTCCGACTCTCTCACCCTGAACCCCTGCTCCGACTCTCTCACCCTGAGCCCCTTCTCCGACTCCTCTCACCCTGAACTCCTGCTCCGACTCTCTCACCCTGAACCCCCTGCTCCGACTCTCTCACCCTGAACCCCCTGTTCCGACTCTCTCACCCTGAACCCCTGCTTCAACTCGCTCACCCTGAACCCCTGCTCCGTCTCTCTCACCCTGAACCCCTGCTCCGACTCTCTCTCACCCTGAACCCCTGCTCCGACTCTCTCACCCTGAACCCCTGCTCCGACTCTCCTCTCACCCTGAACCCCTGCTCCGACTCTCTCTCACCCTGAACCCCTGCCCCGACTCTCACCCTGAACCCCTGCTCCGACTCTCTCTCACCCTGAACCCCCTGCTCGGACTTTCCCTCACCCTGAACCCCTGCTCCGACTCTCTCACCTTGAACCCCTGCTCCGACTCTTTCTCACCCTGAACCCCTGCTCCGACTCTCTCTCACCCTGAACCCCCCCCACTCCGACTCTCTCTCACCCTGAACCCCCTGCTGCGCCTCTCTCTCACCCTGAACCCCCCTGCTGCGCCTCTCTCTCACCCTGAACCCCCTGCTGGCCTCTCTCACCCTGAACCCCTGCTCCGACTCTCTCTCACCCTGAACCCCTGCTCCGACTCTCTCTCACACTGAACCCCTGCTCCGACTCTCTCTCACCCTGAACCCCTGCTCCGACTCTCTCACCCAGAACCCCTGCTCTGACTCTCTCAACCCTGAACCCCCTGCTCCGACTCTCTCTCACCCTGAACCCCTGCTCCGACTCTCTCTCACCCCTGACCCCCTGCTCCGACTCTCTCTCACCCTGAACCCCTGCTCCGACTCTCTCACCCTGAACCCCTGCTCCGACTCTCTCACCCTGAACCCCCTGCTCCGACTCTCTCACCCTGAACCCCTGCTCCGACTCTCTCACCCTGAGCCCCTTCTCCGACTCTCTCACCCTGAACCCCTGCTCCGACTTTCCCTCACCTGAACCCCTGCCCCGACTCTCACCCTGAACCCCTGCTCCCGACTCTCTCTCACCCTGAACCCCCTGCTCCGACTTTCCCTCACCCTGAACCCCTGCCCCGACTCTCTCTCACCCTGAACCCCTGCTCCGACTCTCTCTCACCCTGAACCCCTGCTCCGACTCTCTCTCACCCTGAACCCCCTGCTCCGACTCTCTCTCACCCTGAACCCCTGCTCCGACTCTCTCTCACCCTGAACCCCCCTGCTCCGACTCTCTCTCACCCTGACCCCCCTGCTCCGACACTCTCTCACCCTGAACCCCTGCTGCGCCTCTCTCTCACCCTGAACCCCTGCTCCGACTCTCTCTCACCCTGACCCCCTGCTCCGACACTCTCTCACCCTGACCCCCTGCTCCGACTCTCTCTCACCCTGAACCCCTGCTCCGACTCTCTCCTCACCCTGAACCCCTGCTCCGACTCTCTCTCACCCTGACCCCCTGCTCCGACTCTCTCTCACCCTGAACCCCTGCTCCGACTCTCTCACCCTGAACCCCTGCTCCGACTCTCTCTCACCCTGAACCCCTGCTGCGCCTCTCTCTCACCGTGAGCTTAAAGCTGCCCCCTCCTGCATCCTTATAACTGGCTTTCTCCTTCCATGTAGGTAGGCTGACCGTGGGTGCCATTGACAGCGGCCCTCGTCAGCATGAGGTTGGCAGGTAGGATAATGCTTTCATTTAGGGGATAATCAATTTATTTATTGGCACCATCAAGACGTGGCACCACTAGTATAAAGGGCGCTCACTGTATAACACTGGGGTACAGTACTGGTGGGGGACGGGTCTGTCACTGTATAACACTGGGGTACAGTACTGGTGGGGACGGGTCTGTCACTGTATAACACTTGGGTACAGTACTGGTGGGGACGGGTCTGTCACTGTAACAATGGGGTACAGTACTGGTGGGGACGGGTCTGTCACTGTATAACACTGTGGCAGAGTACTGGCGGGGGACGGGTCTGTCACTGTATAACACGGGTACAGTACTGGTGGGTACGGGTCTGTCACTGTATAACACGGGGTACAGTACTGGTGGGGGACAGGTCTGTAACTGTATGACACGGGTACAGTACTGCTGGGGACGGGTCTGTCACTGTATAACACTGGGGTACAGTGCTGCTGGGGACGGGTCTGTCACTGTATAACACTGGGGTACAGTACTGGTGGGGACGGGTCTGTCACTGTATAACACTGGGTGCAGTACTGGTGGGGACGGGTCTGTCACTGTATAACATGGGTACAGTACTGGTGGGGACGGGTCTGTCACTGTATAACACTGGGATTACAGTACTGGTGGGGACAGGGGTGTCACTGTATAACACTGGGTACAGTCCTGCTGGGGACAGATCTGTCACTGTATAACACTGGGATACAGTACTGGTGGGGGGGACAGGGGTGTCACTGTGTTACACTGGGGTACAGTACTGGTGGGGAGGGGTTCTGTCACTGTATAACACTGGGGTACAGTACTGGTGGGGACGGGGTCTGTCACCGTATAACACGGGTACTGTACTGGGTGGGGACGGGTCTGTCACTGTAACACTGGGGTACAGTACTGGTGGGGACGGGTCTGTCACTGTGTAACACTGGGATACAGTACTGGTGGGGGACAGGTCTGTCACTGTATAACACTGGGGTACAGTACTGGTGGGGACGGGTCTGTCACTGTATAACACTGAGGTACAGTACTGGTGGGGACGGGTCTGTCACTATTAGACTGGGGTACAGTATTGGTGGGGACAGGGGTGTCTCTCTATAACACTGGTGTACAGTACTGGTGGGGTCAGGTCTGTCACTGTATAACACTGGGATAAAGTACTGGTGGGGACGGGTCTGTCACTGTATAACACTGGGGTACAGTACTGGTGGGGACAGGGGTGTCACTGTATAACACTGGGGTACAATACTCGTGGGGACAGGGGTGTCACTGTATAACACGGGGGTACAGTACTGGTGGGGACGGGTCTGTCACTATATAACACTGGGGTACAGTACTGGTGTGGAAGGGTCTGTCAATGTATAACACTGGTGTACAGTATTGGTGGGGACAGGTCTGTCACTGTATAACACTGGGGTACAGTACTGGTGGGGACGGGTCTGTCACTGTATAACACTGGGGTACAGTACTGGTGGGGACAGGTCTGTCACTGTATAACACTGGGATACAGTACTGGTGGGTGCAGGTCTGTCACTGTGTAACACTGGGGTACAGTATTGGTGGGGACAGGGGTGTCACTATAACACTGGGATACAGTACTGGTGGGGGACGGGTCTGTCACTGTATAACACGGGTACAGTACTGGTGGGGATGTGTCTGTCACTGGATAACACTGGGGTACAGTACTGGTGGGGATGGGTCTGTCACTGTATAACACTGGGATACAGTACTGGTGGGGATGGGTCTGTTACTGTATAACACTGGGGTACAGTACTGGTGGGGACAGGGGGTGTCACTGTATAACACTGGGGTACAGTACTGGTGGGGACGGGTCTGTCACTGTATAACACTGGGGTACAGTACTGGTGGGGGACATGTTTGTCACTGTAACACTGGGGTACAGTACTGGTGGGGACGGGTCTGTCAGTGTATAACACTGGTGTACAGTACTGGTGGGGACAGGTCTGTCACTGTATAACACTGGGGTACAGTACTGGTGGGGGACGGGTCTGTCACTGTATAACACTGGGGTACAGTACTGGTGGGGGACGGGTGTGTCACTATAACTCTGGGATACAGTACTGGTGGGGACGGGGTCTGTCACTGTATAACACTGCGATACAGTACTGGTGGGGACGGGTCTATCACTGTATAACACTGGGGTACAGTACTGGTGGGGACCAGTCTGTCAGTGTATAACACTGGGGTACAGTACTGGTGGGGACGGGTCTGTCACTGTATAACACTGGGGTACAGTACTGGTGGGGACGGGTCTGTCACTGTATAACACTGGGGTACAGTACTGGTGGGGACGGGTCTGTCACTGTGTAACACTGGGGTACAGTACTGGTGGTGACGGGTCTGTCACTGTATAACACTGGGGTACAGTACTGGTGGGGACGGGTCTGTCACTGTATAACACTGGGGTACAGTGCTGTTGGGGACGGGTCTGTCACTGTATAACACTGGGGTACAATACTGGGTTGGACGGGTCTGTCAGTGTATAACATTGGGGTACAATACTGGGTTGGACGGGTCTGTCAGTGTATAACATTGGGGTACAATACTGGGGTTGGACGGGTCTGTCAGTGTATAACACTGGGGTACAGTACTGGTGGGGACGGGTCTGTCACTGTATAACACTGGGGTACAGTACTGGTGGGGACAGGTCTGTCACTGTATGACACTGGGGTGCAGTACTGGTGGGGACGGGTCTGTCACTGTGTAACACTGGGATACAGTACTGGTGGGGACGGGTCTGTCACTGTATAACACTGGGGTACAGTACTGGTGGGGACGAGTCTGTTCAGTGGATATCACTGGGGACAGCACTGGTGGGGATGGGTCTGTCACTGTACAACACTGGGGTACAGTACTGGTGGGGACGGGTCTGTCACTGTGTCACACTGGGGTACAGTACTGGTGAGGACGGGTCTGTCACTGTATAACACTGGGGTACAGTACTGGTGGGGACAGGGGTGTCACTGTATAACACTGGTATACAGTACTGGTGGGGACGGGTCTGTCACTGTGTAACACTGGGATACAGTACTGGTGGGGACGGGTCTGTCACTATATAATACTGGGGCACGGTACTGGTGGGGACGAGTCTGTCAGTGTATATCACTGGGGTACAGTACTGGTGGGGATGGGTCTGTCACTGTATAACACTGGGGTACAGTGCTGTTGGGGACGGGTCTGTCACTGTACAACACTGGGGTACAGTACTGGTGAGGACGGGTCTGTCACTGTATAACACTGGGGTACAGTACTGGTGGGGACAGGGGTGTCACTGTATAACACAGGTATACAGTACTGGTGGGGACGGGTCTGTCACTGTGTAACACTGGGGTAAAGTGCTGGTGGGGACGGGTCTGTCACTGTGTAACACTGGGGTACAGTACTGGTGGGGACAGGGATGTCACTGTATAACACTGGTATACAGTACTGGTGGGGACGGGTCTGTCACTGTATGACATTGGGATACAGTACTGGTGGGGAAGTGTCTGTCACTGTATAACACTGGGGTACAGTACTGGTGGGGACGGGTCTGTCACTGTGTAACACTGGGGTACAGTACTGGTGGGGAGGGGTCCGTCACTGTATAACACTGGGATACAGTACTGGTGGGTCCAGGTCTATCACTGTGTAACACTGGGGTACAGTATTGGTGGGGACAGGGGTGTCACTGTATAACACTGGGATACAGTACTGGTGGGGACGGGTCTGTCACTGTATAACACGGGTACAGTACTGGTGGGGATGGGTCTGTCACTGTATAACACTGGGATACAGTACTGGTGGGGACAGGGGTGTCACTGTATAACACTGGGATACAGTACTGGTGGGGACGGGCCTGTCACTGTATAACACTGGGGTACAGTACTGGTGGGGACAGGGATGTCACTGTATAACACTGGGGTACAGTACTGGTGGGGACAGGTCTGTCACTATATAACACTGGGGCACTGTACTGGTGGGGGACGGGTCTGTCACTGTGGAACACTGGGGTACAGTACTGGTGGGGACGGGTCTGTCACTGTACAACACTGGGGTACAGTACTGGTGGGGACAGGGATGTCACTGTATAACACTGGGGTACAGTACTGGTGGGGACAGGTCTGTCACTATATAACACTGGGGCACTGTACTGGTGGGGACGGGTCTGTCACTGTGGAACACTGGGGTACAGTACTGGTGGGGATGGGTCTGTCACTGTGTAACACTGGGGTACAGTACTGGTGGGGACGGGTCTGTCACTGTATAACACTGGGGTATGGTGCTGTTGGGGACGGGTCTGTCACTGTATAACACTGGGGTACAGTACTGGTGGTGACGGGTCTGTCACTGTATAACATTGGGGTACAGTACTGGTGGGGACGAGTCTGTCACTGTATAACACTGGGGTACAGTACTGGTGGGGACGGGTCTGTCACTGTATGACACTGGGATACAGTATTGGTGGGGACGGGTCTGTCACTGTATCGCACTTGCGTACAGTACTGATGGGGACTGGTCTGTCACTGTATAACACTGGGATACAGTCCTGGTGGGGACAGGGGTGTCACTGTATAACACTGGGGTACAGTACTGGTGGGGACAGGGATGTCACTGTATAACACTGGGGTACAGTACTGGTGGGGACAGGGGTGTCACTGCATAACACTGGGGTACAGTACTGGTGGGGACGGGTCTGTCACTTTATAACACTGGGGTACAGTACTTTTGGGGACATGTCTGTCACTGTATAACACTGGGGTACAGTACTGGTGGGGACGGGTCTGTCACTGTATAACACTGGTGTACAGTACTAGTGGGGACAGGGGTGTCACTGTATAACACTGGGGTACAGTACTGGTGGGGATGGGTCCGTCACTGTATAACACTGGGATACAGTACTGGTGGGGACGGGTCTGTCACTGTGTAACACTGGGGTAAAGTGCTGGTGGGGACGGGTCTGTCACTGTGTAACACTGGGGTACAGTACTGGTGGGGACAGGGGTGTCACTGTATAACACTGGGATACAGTACTGGTGGGGACGGGTCTGTCACTGTATAACACTGGGGTACAGTACTGGTGGGGACAGGGATGTCACTGTATAACACTGGGGTACAGTACTGGTGGGGACAGGTCTGTCACTATATAACACTGGGGCACTGTACTGGTGGGGACGGGTCTGTCACTGTGGAACACTGGGATACAGTACTGGTGGGGATGGGTCTGTCACTGTGTAACACTGGGGTACAGTGCTGTTGCGGACGGGTCTGTCACTGTATAACACTGGGGTACAGTATTGGTGGGGACGGGTCTGTCACTGTATAACACTGGGGTACAGTACTGGTGGTGACGGGTCTGTCACTGTATAACATTGGGGTACAGTACTGGTGGGGATGAGTCTGTCACTGTATAACACTGGGGTACAGTATTGGTGGGGACGGGTCTGTCACTGTATCACACTTGCGTACAGTACTGATGGGGACTGGTCTGTCACTGTATAACACTGGGATACAGTCCTGGTGGGGACAGGGGTGTCACTGTATAACACTGGTATACAGTACTGGTGGGGACGGGTCTGTCACTGTATAACACTGGGGTACAGTACTGGTGGGGACGGGTCTGTCACTGTGTAACACTGGGGTACAGTACTGGTGGGGAGGGGTCCGTCACTGTATAACACTGGGATACAGTACTGGTGGGTCCAGGTCTATCACTGTGTAACACTGGGGTACAGTATTGGTGGGGACAGGGGTGTCACTGTATAACACTGGGATACAGTACTGGTGGGGACGGGTCTGTCACTGTATAACACGGGTACAGTACTGGTGGGGATGGGTCTGTCACTGTATAACACTGGGATACAGTACTGGTGGGGACAGGGGTGTCACTGTATAACACTGGGATACAGTACTGGTGGGGACGGGTCTGTCACTGTATAACACTGGGGTACAGTACTGGTGGGGACAGGGATGTCACCGTATAACACTGGGGTACAGTACTGGTGAGGACAGGTCTGTCACTATATAACACTGGGGCACTGTACTGGTGGGGACGGGTCTGTCACTGTGGAACACTGGGGTACAGTACTGGTGGGGACGGGTCTGTCACTGTGTAACACTGGGGTACAGTACTGGTGGGGACGGGTCTGTCACTGTATAACACTGGGGTACAGTGCTGTTGGGGACGGGTCTGTCACTGTATAACACTGGGGTACAGTATTGGTGGGGACGGGTCTGTCACTGTATAACACTGGGGTACAGTACTGGTGGTGACGGGTCTGTCACTGTATAACATTGGGGTACAGTACTGGTGGGGACGGGTCTGTCACTGTATGACACTGGGATACAGTATTGGTGGGGACGGGTCTGTCACTGTATAACACTGGGGTACAGTACTGGTGGGGACGGGTCTGTCACTGTATAACACTGGGGTACAGTACTGGTGGGGATGGGTCTGTCACTGTGTAACACTGGGGTACCGTACTGGTGGGGACGGGTCTGTCACTGTATAACACTGGGATACAGTACTGGTGGGGACAGGTCTGTCACTGTGTGACACTAGGTTACAGTACTGGTTGGGACAGGTCTGTCACTGTATAACACTGGGATACAGTACTGGTGGGGATGGGTCTGTTGCTGTATAACACTGAGGTACAGTACTGGTGGGGATGGGTCCGTCACTGTATAACATTGGGGTACAGTACTGGTGGGGACGGGTCTGACACTGTGTAACACTGGGGTACAGTACTGGTGGTGACAGGGGTGTCACTGTATAACACTGGGGTACAGTACTGGTGGGGACGGGTCTGTCACTGTATAACACTGGGGTACAGTACTGGTGGGGACGGGTCTGTCACTGTATAACACTGGGGTACAGTACTGGTGGGGACGGGTCTGTCACTGTATAACACTGGGGTACAGTACTGGTGGGGACGGGTCTGTCACTGTATAACACTGGTATACAGTACTGGTGGGGACAGGTCTGTCACTGTATAACACTGGGGTACAGTACTGGTGGGGATGGGTCTGTCACTGTATAACACTGGGGTACAGTACTGGTGGGGACGGGTCTGTCACTGTGTAACACTGGAGTACAGTACTGCTGGGGATGGGTCTGTCACTGTATAACACTGGGGTACAGTATTGGTGGGGACAGGGGTGTCACTGTATAACACTGGGATACAGTACTGGTGGGGACGGGTCTGTCACTGTATAACACGGGTACAGTACTGGTGGGGATGGGTCTGTCACTGTATAACACTGGGATACAGTACTGGTGGGGACAGGGGTGTCACTGTATAACACTGGGATAAAGTACTGGTGGGGACGGGCCTGTCACTGTATAACACTGGGGTACAGTACTGGTGGGGACAGGGATGTCACTGTATAACACTGGGGTACAGTACTGGTGGGGACAGGTCTGTCACTATATAACACTGGGGCACTGTACTGGTGGGGACGGGTCTGTCACTGTGGAACACTGGGGTACAGTACTGGTGGGGACGGGTCTGTCACTGTATAACACTGGGGTACAGTACTGGTGGGGACAGGGATGTCACTGTATAACACTGGGGTACAGTACTGGTGGGGACAGGTCTGTCACTATATAACACTGGGGCACTGTACTGGTGGGGACGGGTCTGTCACTGTGGAACACTGGGGTACAGTACTGGTGGGGATGGGTCTGTCACTGTGTAACACTGGGGTACAGTACTGGTGGGGACGGGTCTGTCACTGTATAACACTGGGGTATGGTGCTGTTGGGGACGGGTCTGTCACTGTATAACACTGGGGTACAGTACTGGTGGTGACGGGTCTGTCACTGTATAACATTGGGGTACAGTACTGGTGGGGACGAGTCTGTCACTGTATAACACTGGGGTACAGTACTGGTGGGGACGGGTCTGTCACTGTATGACACTGGGATACAGTATTGGTGGGGACGGGTCTGTCACTGTATCGCACTTGCCTACAGTACTGATGGGGACTGGTCTGTCACTGTATAACACTGGGATACAGTCCTGGTGGGGACAGGGGTGTCACTGTATAACACTGGGGTACAGTACTGGTGGGGACAGGGATGTCACTGTATAACACTGGGGTACAGTACTGGTGGGGACAGGGGTGTCACTGCATAACACTGGGGTACAGTACTGGTGGGGACGGGTCTGTCACTTTATAACACTGGGGTACAGTACTTTTGGGGACATGTCTGTCACTGTATAACACTGGGGTACAGTACTGGTGGGGACGGGTCTGTCACTGTATAACACTGGTGTACAGTACTAGTGGGGACAGGGGTGTCACTGTATAACACTGGGGTACAGTACTGGTGGGGATGGGTCCGTCACTGTATAACACTGGGATACAGTACTGGTGGGGACGGGTCTGTCACTGTGTAACACTGGGGTAAAGTGCTGGTGGGGACGGGTCTGTCACTGTGTAACACTGGGGTACAGTACTGGTGGGGACAGGGGTGTCACTGTATAACTCTGGGATACAGTACTGGTGGGGACGGGTCTGTCACTGTATAACACGGGTACAGTACTGGTGGGGATGGGTCTGTCACTGTATAACACTGGGATACAGTATTGGTGGGGACAGGGGTGTCACTGTATAACACTGGGATACAGTACTGGTGGGGACGGGTCTGTCACTGTATAACACTGGGGTACAGTACTGGTGGGGACAGGGATGTCACTGTATAACACTGGGGTACAGTACTGGTGGGGACAGGTCTGTCACTATATAACACTGGGGCACTGTACTGGTGGGGACGGGTCTGTCACTGTGGAACACTGGGATACAGTACTGGTGGGGATGGGTCTGTCACTGTGTAACACTGGGGTACAGTACTGGTGGGGACGGGTCTGTCACTGTATAACACTGGGGTACAGTGCTGTTGGGGACGGGTCTGTCACTGTATAACACTGGGGTACAGTATTGGTGGGGACGGGTCTGTCACTGTATAACACTGGGGTACAGTACTGGTGGTGACGGGTCTGTCACTGTATAACATTGGGGTACAGTACTGGTGGGGATGAGTCTGTCACTGTATAACACTGGGGTACAGTATTGGTGGGGACGGGTCTGTCACTGTATCACACTTGCGTACAGTACTGATGGGGACTGGTCTGTCACTGTATAACACTTGGATACAGTCCTGGTGGGGACAGGGGTGTCACTGTATAACACTGGTATACAGTACTGGTGGGGACGGGTCTGTCACTGTGTAACACTGGGGTACAGTACTGGTGGGGAGGGGTCCGTCACTGTATAACACTGGGATACAGTACTGGTGGGTCCAGGTCTATCACTGTGTAACACTGGGGTACAGTATTGGTGGGGACAGGGGTGTCACTGTATAACACTGGGATACAGTACTGGTGGGGACGGGTCTGTCACTGTATAACACGGGTACAGTACTGGTGGGGATGGGTCTGTCACTGTATAACACTGGGATACAGTACTGGTGGGGACAGGGGTGTCACTGTATAACACTGGGATACAGTACTGGTGGGGACGGGTCTGTCACTGTATAACACTGGGGTACAGTACTGGTGGGGACAGGGATGTCACCGTATAACACTGGGGTACAGTACTGGTGAGGACAGGTCTGTCACTATATAACACTGGGGCACTGTACTGGTGGGGACGGGTCTGTCACTGTGGAACACTGGGGTACAGTACTGGTGGGGACGGGTCTGTCACTGTGTAACACTGGGGTACAGTACTGGTGGGGACGGGTCTGTCACTGTATAACACTGGGGTACAGTGCTGTTGGGGACGGGTCTGTCACTGTATAACACTGGGGTACAGTATTGGTGGGGACGGGTCTGTCACTGTATAACACTGGGGTACAGTACTGGTGGTGACGGGTCTGTCACTGTATAACATTGGGGTACAGTACTGGTGGGGACGGGTCTGTCACTGTATGACACTGGGATACAGTATTGGTGGGGACGGGTCTGTCACTGTATAACACTGGGGTACAGTACTGGTGGGGACGGGTCTGTCACTGTATAACACTGGGGTACAGTACTGGTGGGGATGGGTCTGTCACTGTGTAACACTGGGGTACCGTACTGGTGGGGACGGGTCTGTCACTGTATAACACTGGGATACAGTACTGGTGGGGACAGGTCTGTCACTGTGTGACACTAGGTTACAGTACTGGTTGGGACAGGTCTGTCACTGTATAACACTGGGATACAGTACTGGTGGGGATGGGTCTGTTGCTGTATAACACTGAGGTACAGTACTGGTGGGGATGGGTCCGTCACTGTATAACATTGGGGTACAGTACTGGTGGGGACGGGTCTGTCACTGTGTAACACTGGGGTACAGTATTGGTTGGGACAGAGGTGTCACTGTATAACACTGGGGTACAGTACTGGTGGGGACGGGTCTGTCACTGTATAACACTGGGGTACAGTACTGGTGGGGATGGGTCTATCACTGTGTAACACTGGGGTACCGTACTGGTGGGGACGGGTCTGTCACTGTATAACACTGGGATACAGTACTGGTGGGGACAGGTCTGTCACTGTGTGACACTAGGTTACAGTACTGGTTGGGACAGGTCTGTCACTGTATAACACTGGGATACAGTACTGGTGGGGATGGGTCTGTTGCTGTATAACACTGGGGTACAGTACTGGTGGGGATGGGTCCGTCACTGTATAACACTGGGGTACAGTACTGGTGGTGACGGGTCTGTCACTGTGTAACACTGGGGTACAGTACTGGTGGTGACAGGGGTGTCACTGTATAACACTGGGGTACAGTACTGGTGGGGACGGGTCTGTCACTGTATAACACTGGGGTACAGTACTGGTGGGGACGGGTCTGTCACTGTATAACACTGGGGTACAGTACTGGTGGGGACGGGTCTGTCACTGTATAACACTGGGGTACAGTACTGGTGGGGACGGGTCTGTCACTGTATAACACTGGTATACAGTACTGGTGGGGACAGGTCTGTCACTGTATAACACTGGGGTACAGTACTGGTGGGGATGGGTCTGTCACTGTATAACACTGGGGTACAGTACTGGTGGGGACGGGTCTGTCACTGTGTAACACTGGAGTACAGTACTGCTGGGGATGGGTCTGTCACTGTATAACACTGGGGTACAGTATTGGTGGGGACAGGGGTGTCACTGTATAACACTGGGATACAGTACTGGTGGGGACGGGTCTGTCACTGTATAACACGGGTACAGTACTGGTGGGGATGGGTCTGTCACTGTATAACACTGGGATACAGTACTGGTGGGGACAGGGGTGTCACTGTATAACACTGGGATACAGTACTGGTGGGGACGGGCCTGTCACTGTATAACACCGGGGTACAGTACTGGTGGGGACAGGGATGTCACTGTATAACACTGGGGTACAGTACTGGTGGGGACAGGTCTGTCACTATATAACACTGGGGCACTGTACTGGTGGGGACGGGTCTGTCACTGTGGAACACTGGGGTACAGTACTGGTGGGGACGGGTCTGTCACTGTATAACACTGGGGTACAGTACTGGTGGGGACAGGGATGTCACTGTATAACACTGGGGTACAGTACTGGTGGGGACAGGTCTGTCACTATATAACACTGGGGCACTGTACTGGTGGGGACGGGTCTGTCACTGTGGAACACTGGGGTACAGTACTGGTGGGGATGGGTCTGTCACTGTGTAACACTGGGGTACAGTACTGGTGGGGACGGGTCTGTCACTGTATAACACTGGGGTATGGTGCTGTTGGGGACGGGTCTGTCACTGTATAACACTGGGGTACAGTACTGGTGGTGACGGGTCTGTCACTGTATAACATTGGGGTACAGTACTGGTGGGGACGAGTCTGTCACTGTATAACACTGGGGTACAGTACTGGTGGGGACGGGTCTGTCACTGTATGACACTGGGATACAGTATTGGTGGGGACGGGTCTGTCACTGTATCGCACTTGCCTACAGTACTGATGGGGACTGGTCTGTCACTGTATAACACTGGGATACAGTCCTGGTGGGGACAGGGGTGTCACTGTATAACACTGGGGTACAGTACTGGTGGGGACAGGGATGTCACTGTATAACACTGGGGTACAGTACTGGTGGGGACAGGGGTGTCACTGCATAACACTGGGGTACAGTACTGGTGGGGACGGGTCTGTCACTTTATAACACTGGGGTACAGTACTTTTGGGGACATGTCTGTCACTGTATAACACTGGGGTACAGTACTGGTGGGGACGGGTCTGTCACTGTATAACACTGGTGTACAGTACTAGTGGGGACAGGGGTGTCACTGTATAACACTGGGGTACAGTACTGGTGGGGATGGGTCCGTCACTGTATAACACTGGGATACAGTACTGGTGGGGACGGGTCTGTCACTGTGTAACACTGGGGTAAAGTGCTGGTGGGGACGGGTCTGTCACTGTGTAACACTGGGGTACAGTACTGGTGGGGACAGGGGTGTCACTGTATAACTCTGGGATACAGTACTGGTGGGGACGGGTCTGTCACTGTATAACACGGGTACAGTACTGGTGGGGATGGGTCTGTCACTGTATAACACTGGGGTACAGTACTGGTGGGGACAGGGATGTCACTGTATAACACTGGGGTACAGTACTGGTGGGGACAGGTCTGTCACTATATAACACTGGGGCACTGTACTGGTGGGGACGGGTCTGTCACTGTGGAACACTGGGATACAGTACTGGTGGGGATGGGTCTGTCACTGTGTAACACTGGGGTACAGTACTGGTGGGGACGGGTCTGTCACTGTATAACACTGGGGTACAGTGCTGTTGGGGACGGGTCTGTCACTGTATAACACTGGGGTACAGTATTGGTGGGGACGGGTCTGTCACTGTATAACACTGGGGTACAGTACTGGTGGTGACGGGTCTGTCACTGTATAACATTGGGGTACAGTACTGGTGGGGATGAGTCTGTCACTGTATAACACTGGGGTACAGTATTGGTGGGGACGGGTCTGTCACTGTATCACACTTGCGTACAGTACTGATGGGGACTGGTCTGTCACTGTATAACACTTGGATACAGTCCTGGTGGGGACAGGGGTGTCACTGTATAACACTGGTATACAGTACTGGTGGGGACGGGTCTGTCACTGTGTAACACTGGGGTACAGTACTGGTGGGGAGGGGTCCGTCACTGTATAACACTGGGATACAGTACTGGTGGGTCCAGGTCTATCACTGTGTAACACTGGGGTACAGTATTGGTGGGGTCAGGGGTGTCACTGTATAACACTGGGATACAGTACTGGTGGGGACGGGTCTGTCACTGTATAACACGGGTACAGTACTGGTGGGGATGGGTCTGTCACTGTATAACACTGGGATACAGTACTGGTGGGGACAGGGGTGTCACTGTATAACACTGGGATACAGTACTGGTGGGGACGGGTCTGTCACTGTATAACACTGGGGTACAGTACTGGTGGGGACAGGGATGTCACCGTATAACACTGGGGTACAGTACTGGTGAGGACAGGTCTGTCACTATATAACACTGGGGCACTGTACTGGTGGGGACGGGTCTGTCACTGTGGAACACTGGGGTACAGTACTGGTGGGGACGGGTCTGTCACTGTGTAACACTGGGGTACAGTACTGGTGGGGACGGGTCTGTCACTGTATAACACTGGGGTACAGTGCTGTTGGGGACGGGTCTGTCACTGTATAACACTGGGGTACAGTATTGGTGGGGACGGGTCTGTCACTGTATAACACTGGGGTACAGTACTGGTGGTGACGGGTCTGTCACTATAACATTGGGGTACAGTACTGGTGGGGACGGGTCTGTCACTGTATGACACTGGGATACAGTATTGGTGGGGACGGGTCTGTCACTGTATCACACTTGCGTACAGTACTGATGGGGACTGGTCTGTCACTGTATAACACTGGGATACAGTCCTGGTGGGGACAGGGGTGTCACTGTATAACACTGGGGTACAGTACTGGTGGGGACGGGTCTGTCACTGTGTAACACTAGGGTACAGTATTGGTTGGGACAGGGGTGTCACTGTATAACACTGGGGTACAGTACTGGTGGGGACGGGTCTGTCACTGTGTAACACTGGGGTACAGTACTGGTGGTGACAGGGGTGTCACTGTATAACACTGGGGTACAGTACTGGTGGGGACGGGTCTGTCACTGTATAACACTGGGGTACAGTACTGGTGGGGACGGGTCTGTCACTGTATAACACTGGGGTACAGTACTGGTGGGGACGGGTCTGTCACTGTATAACACTGGGGTACAGTACTGGTGGGGATGGGTCTGTCACTGTATAACACTGGGGTACAGTACTGGTGGGGACGGGTCTGTCACTGTGTAACACTGGAGTACAGTACTGCTGGGGATGGGTCTGTCACTGTATAACACTGGGGTACAGTACTGGTGGGGACGGGTCTGTCACTGTATAACACTGGGGTACAGTACTGGTGGGGATGGGTCTGTCACTGTATAACACTGGGGTACAGTACTGGTGAGGACGGGTCTGTCACTGTATAACACTGGGGTACAGTACTGGTGGGGACGGGTCTGTCACTGTATAACACTGGGGTACAGTACTGGTGGGCACAGGGGTATCACTGTATAACACTGGGGTACAGTACTGGTGGGGACGGGTCTGTCACTGTATAGCACGGGTACAGTACTGCTGGGGACGGGTCTGTCACTGTGTCACACGGCGATACTGTACAGGTCTGATCACGTGGTGCTACCGATCTCAGTGTTGTCTCCCTCTCTCTTCACAGGGCCGCTCAGGATTCTCGCCATTGTTCTGACTGTAGCTGTGACCTGGATTTTGGGAAGTGTGCTGCTGGGGCACGACACTGCTCTTCACCGACTGCAGCAGCTGCTGATTGGTGAGTCTGGCCGGGGTCTTTGAGAAGGGTGGAATTGCGGAATGCAAGTTGGCACTGCTCATTGCCCCGCAGTACTGGCGCCAGGCAGCTGGGGGCTGATTGCAGCTTCGACTGTGGTGTATACCATGAGTGGGTCAAGACCGTTCAACACTACCGGACCTCACCTCCTGATCAGATCTGACTCTGCCTCTGCCGCTTGGGACTATTCGACTGTGGGAGTGAGGATTGGGGTGATCCAACGCTGCGCAGGGATGGGAGAATGGGCAGTGGGCTGGGACCGGTGCGGAGACGGGTCTGTCTGTGTCCGAAGCTGGGTCCGGTGTGTAGACGGGTCTGTCTGTGTCGGAGGCTGGGACCGGTGTGTAGACGGGTCTGTCTGTGTCGGAGACTGGGACCGGTGTGTAGGCGGGTCTGTCTGTGCCGGAGGCTGGGACCAGTGCGGAGACGGGTCTGTCTGTGTCGGAGGCTGGGACCGGTGCATAGACGGGTCTGTCTGTGTCGCAGGCTGGGACCAGTGTGTAGACGGGTCTGTCTGTGTCGGAGGCTGGGACCGATGCGTAGACGTGTCGGTCTGTGTCGGAGGCTGGGACTGGTGTGTAGACGGGACTGTCTGTGTCGGAGGCTGGGACTGGTGCGGAGACGTGTCTGTCTGTGTCGGAGGCTGGGACCAGTGTGTAGACGGGACTGTCTGTGTCGGAGGCTGGGACCGGTGTGTAGACGGGTCCGTCTGTGTCGGAGGCTGGGACCGGTGTGTAGACGGGTCCGTCTGTGTCGGAGGCTGGGACCGGTGTGTAGACGGGTCTGTCTGTGTCGGAGGCTGGGACCGGTGTGTAGACGGGTCAGTCTGGTTCGGAGGCTGGGACCGGTGTGTAGACGGGTCTGTCTGTGTCGGAGGCTGGGACCGGTGTGTAGACGGGTCTGTCTGTGTCGGAGGCTGGGACCGATGCGGAGACGTGTCTGTCTGTGTCGGAGGCTGGGACCGATGCGGAGACGTGTCTGTCTGTGTCGGAGGCTGGGACTGGTGTGTAGACGGGACTGTCTGTGTCGGAGGCTGGGACTGGTGAGGAGACGTGTCTGTCTGTGTCGGAGGCTGTGACTGGTGCGGAGACGGGTCTGCCTGTGTCGGAGGCTGGGACTGGTGCGGAGACGGGTCTGTCTGTGTCGGAGGCTGGGACCGGTGCGGAGACGGGTCTGTCTGTGTCGGAGGCTGGGACCGGTGTGCAGACGGGACTGTCTGTGTCGGAGGCCGGGACCGTTGCGGAGAGGGGTCTGTCTGTGTCGGAGGCTGGGTTCGGTGTGTAGACGGGTCTGTCTGTGTCGGAGGCTGGGACCGGAGCGGAGACGTGTCAGTCTGTGTCGGAGGCTGGGACCGGTGCAGAGACGGGACTGTCTGTGTCGGAGGCTGGGACTGGTGTGTAGATGGGACTGTCTGTGTCGGAGGCTGGGACCGGTGCGTAGACGGGACTGTCTGTGTCGGAGGCTGGGACCGGTGTGTAGACGGGTCTGTCTGTGTCGGAGGCTGGGTCCGATGCGGAGAGGGGACTGTCTGTGTCGGAGGCTGGGACCGGTGCGTAGACGGGACTGTCTGTATCGGAGGCTGGGACCGGTGCGTAGATGGGACTGTCTGTGTCAGAGGCTGGGACCGGTGCGTAGACGGGACTGTCTGTGTCGGAGGCTGGGACCGGTGCGTAGACGGGACTGTCTGTGTCGGAGGCTGGGACCGGTGTGTAGACAGGTCTGTCTGTGTCGGAGGCTGGGACCGGTGCGTAGACGGGTCTGTCTGTGTCGGAGGCTGGACCGGTGCGCAGACGGGTCTGTCTGTGTCGGAGGCTGGGACCGGTGCGGAGACGGGTCTGTCTGTGTCCAATGCTCGGACCGGTGTGTAGACGGGTCTGTCTGTGTCGGAGGCTGGGTCCGGTGTGTAGACGGGACTGTCTGTGTCGGAGGCAGGGACCGGTGTGTACACGGGTCTGTGTGTCGGAGGCTGGGACCGGTGTGTAGACGGGTCTGTGTGTCGGAGGCTGGGACCGGTGTGTAGACGGGACTGTCTGTGTCGGAGGCTGGGACCGGTGTGTAGAAGGGTCTGTCTGTATCGGAGGCTGGGACCGGTGTGTAGACGGGTCTGTCTGTGTCGGAGGCTGGGACCGGTGTGTAGACGGGACTGTCTGTGTCGGAGGCTGGGACCGGTGTGTAGACGGGTCTGTCTGTGTCGGAGGCTGGGACTGGTGAGGAGACGTGTCTGTCTGTGTCGGAGGCTGTGACTGGTGTGTAGACGGGTCTGTCTGTGTCGGAGGCTGGGACCGGTGCGGAGACGGGTCTGTCTGTGTCGGAGGCTGGGACCGATGTGTAGACAGGACTGTCTGTGTCGGAGGCTGGGACCGGTGCGTAGACGGGACTGTCTGTGTCGGAGGCTGGGACCGGTGTGTAGACTGGTCTGTCTGTGTTGGAGGCTGGGACCGGTGTGCAGACGGGTCTGTCTGTGCTGGAGGCTGGGACCGGTGTGTAGACGGGTTTGTCAGTGTCGGAGGCTGGGACCGGTGTGTAGAATGGTCCGTCTGTGTTGGAGGCTGGGACCGGTGTGTAGACGGGTCTGTCTGTGTCGGAGGCTGGGACCGGTGCGGAGACGGGTCTGTCTGTGTCGGAGGCTGGGACCGGTGTGTAGACGGGTCTGTGTGTCGGAGGCTGGGAACGGTGCGTAGACGGGACTGTCTGTGTCGGAGGCTGGGACCGGTGTGTAGACGGGTCTGTCTGTGTCGGAGGCTGGGACCGGTGTGTAGACGGATCTGTCTGTGTCGGAGGCTGGGACCGGTGTGCAGACGAGTCTGTCTGTGTCGGAGGCTGGGACCGGTGTGTAGACAGGTCTGTCTGTGTCGGAGGCTGGGACCGGTGTGAAGAGGGGTCAATCTGTGTCGGAGGCTGGGACCGGTGTGTAGGTGGGTCTGTCTGTGTCGGAGGCTGGGACCGGTGTGTAGACGGGTCTGTCTGTGTCGGAGGCTGGGACCAGTGTGTAGATGGGTCTGTCTGTGTCGGAGGCTGGGACCAGTGTGTAGACGGGTCTGTCTGTGTCGGAGGCTGGGACCGGTGTGTAGACGGGTCCGTCTGTGTCGGAGGCTGGGACTGGTGTGTAGACGGGTCCGTCTGTGTCGGAGGCTGGGACCAGTGTGTAGATGGGTCTGTCTGTGTCGGAGGCTGGGACCAGTGTGTAGACGGGACTGTCTGTGTCGGAGGCTGGGACCGGTGTGTAGACGGGTCCGTCTGTGTCGGAGGCTGGGACCGGTGTGTAGACGGGTCCGTCTGTGTCGGAGGCTGGGACCGGTGTGTAGACGGGTCTGTCTGTGTCGGAGGCTGGGACCGGTGTGTAGACGGGTCAGTCTGGTTCGGAGGCTGGGACCGGTGTGTAGACGGGTCTGTCTGTGTCGGAGGCTGGGACCGGTGTGTAGACGGGTCTGTCTGTGTCGGAGGCTGGGACCGATGCGGAGACGTGTCTGTCTGTGTCGGAGGCTGGGACCGATGCGGAGACGTGTCTGTCTGTGTCGGAGGCTGGGACTGGTGTGTAGACGGGACTGTCTGTGTCGGAGGCTGGGACTGGTGAGGAGACGTGTCTGTCTGTGTCGGGGGCTGTGACTGGTGCGGAGACGGGTCTGCCTGTGTCGGAGGCTGGGACTGGTGCGGAGACGGGTCTGTCTGTGTCGGAGGCTGGGACCGGTGCGGAGACGGGTCTGTCTGTGTCGGAGGCTGGGACCGGTGTGCAGACGGGACTGTCTGTGTCGGAGGCCGGGACCGTTGCGGAGAGGGGTCTGTCTGTGTCGGAGGCTGGGTTCGGTGTGTAGACGGGTCTGTCTGTGTCGGAGGCTGGGACCGGAGCGGAGACGTGTCAGTCTGTGTCGGAGGCTGGGACCGGTGCAGAGACGGGACTGTCTGTGTCGGAGGCTGGGACTGGTGTGTAGACGGGACTGTCTGTGTCGGAGGCTGGGACCGGTGCGTAGACGGGACTGTCTGTGTCGGAGGCTGGGACCGGTGTGTAGACGGGTCTGTCTGTGTCGGAGGCTGGGTCCGATGCGGAGAGGGGACTGTCTGTGTCGGAGGCTGGGACCGGTGCGTAGACGGGACTGTCTGTATCGGAGGCTGGGACCCGTGCGTAGATGGGACTGTCTGTGTCAGAGGCTGGGACCGGTATGTAGACGGGTCTGTCTGTGTCGGAGGCTGGGACCGGTGCGGAGACGGGTCTGTCTGTGTCCAATGCTCGGACCGGTGTGTAGACGGGTCTGTCTGTGTCGGAGGCTGGGTCCGGTGTGTAGACGGGACTGTCTGTGTCGGAGGCAGGGACCGGTGTGTACACGGGTCTGTGTGTCGGAGGCTGGGACCGGTGTGTAGACGGGTCTGTGTGTCGGAGGCTGGGACCGGTGTGTAGACGGGACTGTCTGTGTCGGAGGCTGGGACCGGTGTGTAGACGGGTCTGTCTGTGTCGGAGGCTGGGACCGGTGTGTAGACGGGACTGTCTGTGTCGGAGGCTGGGACCGGTGTGTAGACGGGTCTGTCTGTGTCGGAGGCTGGGACTGGTGTGTAGACGGGACTGTCTGTGTCGGAGGCTGGGACCGGTGTGTAGACAGGTCTGTCTGTGTCGGAGGCTGGGACCGGTGTGTAGACGGGACTGTCTGTGTCGGAGGCTGGGTCCGATGCGGAGACGGGACTGTCTGTGTCGGAGGCTGGGACCGATGCGGAGACGTGTCTGTCTGTGTCGGAGGCTGGGACCGATGCGGAGACGTGTCTGTCTGTGTCGGAGGCTGGGACTGGTGTGTAGACGGGACTGTCTGTGTCGGAGGCTGGGACTGGTGAGGAGACGTGTCTGTCTGTGTCGGAGGCTGTGACTGGTGTGTAGACGGGTCTGTCTGTGTCGGAGGCTGGGACCGGTGCGGAGACGGGTCTGTCTGTGTCGGAGGCTGGGACCGATGTGTAGACAGGACTGTCTGTGTCGGAGGCTGGGACCGGTGCGTAGACGGGACTGTCTGTGTCGGAGGCTGGGACCGGTGTGTAGACTGGTCTGTCTGTGTTGGAGGCTGGGACCGGTGTGCAGACGGGTCTGTCTGTGCTGGAGGCTGGGACCGGTGTGTAGACGGGTTTGTCAGTGTCGGAGGCTGGGACCGGTGTGTAGAATGGTCCGTCTGTGTTGGAGGCTGGGACCGGTGTGTAGACGGGTCTGTCTGTGTCGGAGGCTGGGACCGGTGCGGAGACGGGTCTGTCTGTGTCGGAGGCTGGGACCGGTGTGTAGACGGGTCCGTCTGTGTCGGAGGCTGGGACCGGTGTGTAGACGGGTCCGTCTGTGTCGGAGGCTGGGACCGGTGTGTAGACGGGTCCGTCTGTGTCAGAGGCTGGGACCGGTGTGTAGACGGGTCCGTCTGTGTCGGAGGCTGGGACCGGTGTGTAGACAGGTCCGTCTGTGTTGGAGGCTGGGACCGGTGCGTAGACGGGACTGTCTGTGTCAGAGGCTGGGACCGGTATGTAGACGGGATGTCTGTGTCGGAGGCTGGGACCGGTGCGGAGACAGGTCTGTCTGTGTCGGAGGCTGGGACCGGAGCGGAGACGGGACTGTCTGTGTCGGAGGCTGGGACCAGTGTGTAGACGGGTCTGTCTGTGTCGGAGGCTGGGACCAGTGTGTAGACGGGTCTGTCTGTGTCGGAGGCTGGGACCGGTGTGTAGACGGGTCTGTCTGTGTCGGAGGCTGGGACCGGTGTGTAGACGTGTCTGTCTGTGTCGGAGGCTGGGACCGGTGCGGAGAGGGGTCTGTCTGTGTCGGAGGCTGGGACCGGTGCGGAGAGGGGTCTGTCTGTGTCGGAGGCTGGGACCGGTGTGTAGACGGGTCTGTCTGTGTCGGAGGCTGGGACCGGTGCAGAGACAGGTCTGTCTGTGTCGGAGGCTGGGTCCGGTGTGTAGACGGGTCTGTCTGTGTCGGAGGCTGGGACTGGTGTGTAGACGGGTCTGTCTGTGTCGGAGGCTGGGACTGGTGTGTAGACGGGTCTGTCTGTGTGTCGGAGGCTGGGACTGGTGTGTCGACGGGACTGTCTGTGTCGGAGGCTGGGACCGGTGCGGAGACGGGTCTGTCTGTGTCGGAGGCTGGGACCGCTGCGGAGACGGGACTGTCTGTGTCGGAGGCTGGGACCGATATGTAGACGGGACTGTCTGTGTCGGAGGCTGGGACCGGTGCGGAGAGGGGTCTGTCTGTGTCGGAGGCTGGGACCGGTGTGTAGATGGGACTGTCTGTGTCGGAGGCTGGGACCGGTGTGTAGACGGGACTGTCTGTGTCGGAGGCTGGGTCCGGTGTGTCGACGGGTCTGTCTGTGTCGGAGGCTGGGACCGGTGTGTAGACGGGTCTGTCTGTGTCGGAGGCTGGGACCGGTGTGTAGACGGGACTGTCTGTGTCGGAGGCTGGGACCGGTGTGTAGACGGGTCTGTCTGTGTCGGAGGCTGGGTCCGGTGTGTAGACGGGTCTGTCTGTATCGGACGCTGGGACCGGTGTGTTGACGGGTCTGTCTGTGTCGGAGGCTGGGTCCGGTGTGTAGACGGGTCTGTCTGTGTCGGAGGCTGGGACCGGTGTGTAGACGGGTCTGTCTGTGTCGGAGGCTGGGACCGGTGTGTAGACGGGTCTGTCTGTGTCGGAGGCTGGGTCCGGTGTGTAGACGGGTCTGTCTGTATCGGAGGCTGGGACCGGTGTGTAGACGGGTCTGTCTGTGTCGGAGGCTGGGTCCGGTGTGTAGACGGGTCTGTCTGTGTCGGAGGCTGGGACCGGTGCGGAGACGGGTCTGTCTGTGTCGGAGGCTGGGACCGATGTGTAAACAGGACTGTCTGTGTCGGAGGCTGGGACCGGTGCGTAGACGGGACTGTCTGTGTCGGAGGCTGGGACCGGTGTGTAGACGGGTCTGTCTGTGTCGGAGGCTGGGACCGGTGCAGAGAGGGGTCTGTCTGTGTCGGAGGCTGGGACCGGTGCGGAGAGGGGTCTGTCTGTGTCGGAGGCTGGGACCGGTGTGTAGACGGGTCTGTCTGTGTCGGAGGCTGGGACCGGTGCAGAGACAGGTCTGTCTGTGTCGGAGGCTGGGACCGGTGTGTAGACGGGTCTGTCTGTGTCGGAAGCTGGGTCCGATGTGTAGACGGGTCTGTCTGTGTCGGAGGCTGGGACTGGTGTGTAGACGGGTCTGTCTGTGTGTCGGAGGCTGGGACTGGTGTGTCGACGGGACTGTCTGTGTCGGAGGCTGAGACCGGTGCGGAGACGGGTCTGTCTGTGTCGGAGGCTGGGACCGGTGCGGAGACGGGACTGTCTGTGTCGGAGGCTGGGACCGGTGTGTAGACGGGACTGTCTGTGTCGGAGGCTGGGACCGGTGTGAAGAGGGGTCAATCTGTGTCGGAGGCTGGGACCGGTGTGTAGGTGGGTCTGTCTGTGTCGGAGGCTGGGACCGGTGTGTAGACGGGTCTGTCTGTGTCGGAGGCTGGGACCAGTGTGTAGATGGGTCTGTCTGTGTCGGAGGCTGGGACCAGTGTGTAGACGGGTCTGTCTGTGTCGGAGGCTGGGACCGGTGTGTAGACGGGTCCGTCTGTGTCGGAGGCTGGGACCGGTGTGTAGACGGGTCCGTCTGTGTCGGAGGCTGGGACCAGTGTGTAGATGGGTCTGTCTGTGTCGGAGGCTGGGACCAGTGTGTAGACGGGACTGTCTGTGTCGGAGGCTGGGACCGGTGTGTAGACGGGTCCGTCTGTGTCGGAGGCTGGGACCGGTGTGTAGACGGGTCCGTCTGTGTCGGAGGCTGGGACCGGTGTGTAGACGGGTCTGTCTGTGTCGGAGGCTGGGACCGGTGTGTAGACGGGTCAGTCTGGTTCGGAGGCTGGGACCGGTGTGTAGACGGGTCTGTCTGTGTCGGAGGCTGGGACCGGTGTGTAGACGGGTCTGTCTGTGTCGGAGGCTGGGACCGATGCGGAGACGTGTCTGTCTGTGTCGGAGGCTGGGACCGATGCGGAGACGTGTCTGTCTGTGTCGGAGGCTGGGACTGGTGTGTAGACGGGACTGTCTGTGTCGGAGGCTGGGACTGGTGAGGAGACGTGTCTGTCTGTGTCGGAGGCTGTGACTGGTGCGGAGACGGGTCTGCCTGTGTCGGAGGCTGGGACTGGTGCGGAGACGGGTCTGTCTGTGTCGGAGGCTGGGACCGGTGCGGAGACGGGTCTGTCTGTGTCGGAGGCTGGGACCGGTGTGCAGACGGGACTGTCTGTGTCGGAGGCCGGGACCGTTGCGGAGAGGGGTCTGTCTGTGTCGGAGGCTGGGTTCGGTGTGTAGACGGGTCTGTCTGTGTCGGAGGCTGGGACCGGAGCGGAGACGTGTCAGTCTGTGTCGGAGGCTGGGACCGGTGCAGAGACGGGACTGTCTGTGTCGGAGGCTGGGACTGGTGTGTAGACGGGACTGTCTGTGTCGGAGGCTGGGACCGGTGCGTAGACGGGACTGTCTGTGTCGGAGGCTGGGACCGGTGTGTAGACGGGTCTGTCTGTGTCGGAGGCTGGGTCCGATGCGGAGAGGGGACTGTCTGTGTCGGAGGCTGGGACCGGTGCGTAGACGGGACTGTCTGTATCGGAGGCTGGGACCCGTGCGTAGATGGGACTGTCTGTGTCAGAGGCTGGGACCGGTATGTAGACGGGTCTGTCTGTGTCGGAGGCTGGGACCGGTGCGGAGACGGGTCTGTCTGTGTCCAATGCTCGGACCGGTGTGTAGACGGGTCTGTCTGTGTCGGAGGCTGGGTCCGGTGTGTAGACGGGACTGTCTGTGTCGGAGGCAGGGACCGGTGTGTACACGGGTCTGTGTGTCGGAGGCTGGGACCGGTGTGTAGACGGGTCTGTGTGTCGGAGGCTGGGACCGGTGTGTAGACGGGACTGTCTGTGTCGGAGGCTGGGACCGGTGTGTAGACGGGTCTGTCTGTGTCGGAGGCTGGGACCGGTGTGTAGACGGGACTGTCTGTGTCGGAGGCTGGGACCGGTGTGTAGACGGGTCTGTCTGTGTCGGAGGCTGGGACTGGTGTGTAGACGGGACTGTCTGTGTCGGAGGCTGGGACCGGTGTGTAGACAGGTCTGTCTGTGTCGGAGGCTGGGACCGGTGTGTAGACGGGACTGTCTGTGTCGGAGGCTGGGTCCGATGCGGAGACGGGACTGTCTGTGTCGGAGGCTGGGACCGATGCGGAGACGTGTCTGTCTGTGTCGGAGGCTGGGACCGATGCGGAGACGTGTCTGTCTGTGTCGGAGGCTGGGACTGGTGTGTAGACGGGACTGTCTGTGTCGGAGGCTGGGACTGGTGAGGAGACGTGTCTGTCTGTGTCGGAGGCTGTGACTGGTGTGTAGACGGGTCTGTCTGTGTCGGAGGCTGGGACCGGTGCGGAGACGGGTCTGTCTGTGTCGGAGGCTGGGACCGATGTGTAGACAGGACTGTCTGTGTCGGAGGCTGGGACCGGTGCGTAGACGGGACTGTCTGTGTCGGAGGCTGGGACCGGTGTGTAGACTGGTCTGTCTGTGTTGGAGGCTGGGACCGGTGTGCAGACGGGTCTGTCTGTGCTGGAGGCTGGGACCGGTGTGTAGACGGGTCTGTCAGTGTCGGAGGCTGGGACCGGTGTGTAGAATGGTCCGTCTGTGTCGGAGGCTGGGACCGGTGTGTAGACGGGTCCGTCTGTGTCAGAGGCTGGGACCGGTGTGTAGACGGGTCCGTCTGTGTCGGAGGCTGGGACCGGTGTGTAGACAGGTCCGTCTGTGTTGGAGGCTGGGACCGGTGCGTAGACGGGACTGTCTGTGTCAGAGGCTGGGACCGGTATGTAGACGGGATGTCTGTGTCGGAGGCTGGGACCGGTGCGGAGACAGGTCTGTCTGTGTCGGAGGCTGGGACCGGAGCGGAGACGGGACTGTCTGTGTCGGAGGCTGGGACCAGTGTGTAGACGGGTCTGTCTGTGTCGGAGGCTGGGACCAGTGTGTAGACGGGTCTGTCTGTGTCGGAGGCTGGGACCGGTGTGTAGACGGGTCTGTCTGTGTCGGAGGCTGGGACCGGTGTGTAGACGTGTCTGTCTGTGTCGGAGGCTGGGACCGGTGCGGAGAGGGGTCTGTCTGTGTCGGAGGCTGGGACCGGTGCGGAGAGGGGTCTGTCTGTGTCGGAGGCTGGGACCGGTGTGTAGACGGGTCTGTCTGTGTCGGAGGCTGGGACCGGTGCAGAGACAGGTCTGTCTGTGTCGGAGGCTGGGACCGGTGTGTAGACGGGTCTGTCTGTGTCGGAGGCTGGGTCCGGTGTGTAGACGGGTCTGTCTGTGTCGGAGGCTGGGACAGGTGTGTAGACGGGTCTGTCTGTGTCGGAGGCTGGGACTGGTGTGTAGACGGGTCTGTCTGTGTGTCGGAGGCTGGGACTGGTGTGTCGACGGGACTGTCTGTGTCGGAGGCTGGGACCTGTGCGGAGACGGGTCTGTCTGTGTCGGAGGCTGGGACCGCTGCGGAGACGGGACTGTCTGTGTCGGAGGCTGGGACCGGTATGTAGACGGGACTGTCTGTGTCGGAGGCTGGGACCGGTGCGGAGAGGGGTCTGTCTGTGTCGGAGGCTGGGACCGGTGTGTAGATGGGACTGTCTGTGTCGGAGGCTGGGACCGGTGTGTAGACGGGACTGTCTGTGTCGGAGGCTGGGTCCGGTGTGTCGACGGGTCTGTCTGTGTCGGAGGCTGGGACCGGTGTGTAGATGGGTCTGTCTGTGTCGGAGGCTGGGACCGGTGTGTAGACGGGACTGTCTGTGTCGGAGGCTGGGACCGGTGTGTAGACGGGTCTGTCTGTGTCGGAGGCTGGGTCCGGTGTGTAGACGGGTCTGTCTGTATCGGACGCTGGGACCGGTGTGTTGACGGGTCTGTCTGTGTCGGAGGCTGGGTCCGGTGTGTAGACGGGTCTGTCTGTGTCGGAGGCTGGGACCGGTGTGTAGACGGGTCTGTCTGTGTCGGAGGCTGGGACCGGTGTGTAGACGGGTCTGTCTGTGTCGGAGGCTGGGTCCGGTGTGTAGACGGGTCTGTCTGTATCGGAGGCTGGGACCGGTGTGTAGACGGGTCTGTCTGTGTCGGAGGCTGGGTCCGGTGTGTAGACGGGTCTGTCTGTGTCGGAGGCTGGGACCAGTGCGGAGACGGGTCTGTCTGTGTCGGAGGCTGGGACCGATGTGTAAACAGGACTGTCTGTGTCGGAGGCTGGGACCGGTGCGTAGACGGGACTGTCTGTGTCGGAGGCTGGGACCGGTGTGTAGACGGGTCTGTCTGTGTCGGAGGCTGGGACCGGTGCAGAGAGGGGTCTGTCTGTGTCGGAGGCTGGGACCGGTGCGGAGACGGGACTGTCTGTTTCGGAGGCTGGGACCGGTGTGTAGACGGGACTGTCTGTGTCGGAGGCTGGGAACGGTGCGGAGAGGGGTCTGTCTGTGTCGGAGGCTGGGACCGGTGTGTAGACGGGTCTGTCTGTGTCGGAGGCTGGGACCGGTGCAGAGACAGGTCTGTCTGTGTCGGAGGCTGGGACCGGTGTGTAGACGGGTCTGTCTGTGTCGGAAGCTGGGTCCGATGTGTAGACGGGTCTGTCTGTGTCGGAGGCTGGGACTGGTGTGAAGACGGGTCTGTCTGTGTGTCGGAGGCTGGGACTGGTGTGTCGACGGGACTGTCTGTGTCGGAGGCTGAGACCGGTGCGGAGACGGGTCTGTCTGTGTCGGAGGCTGGGACCGGTGCGGAGACGGGACTGTCTGTGTCGGAGGCTGGGACCGGTGTGTAGACGGGACTGTCTGTGTCGGAGGCTGGGACCGGTGCGGAGAGGGGTCTGTCTGTGTCGGAGGCTGGGACCGGTATGTAGACGGGACTGTCTGTGTCGGAGGCTGGGACCGGTGTGTAGACGGGACTGTCTGTGTCGGAGGCTGGGTCCGGTGTGTCGACGGGTCTGTCTGTGTCGGAGGCTGGGACCGGTGTGTAGACGGGTCTGTCTGTGTCGGAGGCTGGGACCGGTGTGTAGACGGGACTGTCTGTGTCGGAGGCTGGGACCGGTGTGTAGACGGGTCTGTCTGTGTCGGAGGCTGGGTCCGGTGTGTAGACGGGTCTGTCTGTATCGGAGGCTGGGACCGGTGTGTTGACCGGTCTGTCTGTGTCGGAGGCTGGGTCCGGTGTGTAGACGGGTCTGTCTGTGTCGGAGGCTGGGACCGGTGTGTAGACGGGTCTGTCTGTGTCGGAGGCTGGGACCGGTGTGTAGACGGGTCTGTCTGTGTCGGAGGCTGGGTCCGGTGTGTAGACGGGTCTGTCTGTATCGGAGGCTGGGACCGGTGTGTAGACGGGACTGTCTGTGTCGGAGGCTGGGACCGGTGTGTAGACGGGACTTGTCTGTGTCGGAGGCTGGGACCGGTGCGTAGACGGGTCTGTCTGTGTCGGAGGCTGGGACCTGTGTGTAGACGGGTCTGTCTGTGTCGGAGGCTGGGAACGGTGTGTAGACGGGACTGTCTGTGTCGGAGGCTGGGACCGGTGTGTAGACGGGTCTGTCTGTGTCGGAGGCTGGGACCGGTGTGTAGACGGGTCCGTCTGTGTCGGAGGCTGGGACCGGTGTGTAGACGGGTCTGTCTGTGTCGGAGGCTGGGACCGGTGTGTAGACGGGTCTGTCTGTGTCGGAGGCTGGGACCGGTGCGTAGACGGGTCTGTCTGTGTCGGAGGCTGGGACCGGTGCGTAGACGGGACTGTCTGTGTCGGAGGCTGGGACCGGTGCGGAGACGGGTCTGTCTGTGTCCAATGCTCGGACCGGTGTGTAGACGGGTCTGTCTGTGTCGGAGGCTGGGTCCGGTGTGTAGACGGGACTGTCTGTGTCGGAGGCAGGGACCGGTGTGTACACGGGTCTGTGTGTCGGAGGCTGGGACCGGTGTGTAGACGGGTCTGTGTGTCGGAGGCTGGGACCGGTGTGTAGAAGGGTCTGTCTGTATCGGAGGCTGGGACCGGTGTGTAGACGGGTCTGTCTGTGTCGGAGGCTGGGACCGGTGTGTAGACGGGACTGTCTGTGTCGGAGGCTGGGACCGGTGTGTAGACAGGTCTGTCTGTGTCGGAGGCTGGGACTGGTGTGTAGACGGGACTGTCTGTGTCGGAGGCAGGGACCGGTGTGTAGACAGGTCTGTCTGTGTCGGAGGCTGGGACCCGGTGTGTAGACGGGACTGTCTGTGTCGGAGGCTGGGTCCGATGCGGAGACGGGACTGTCTGTGTCGGAGGCTGGGACCGATGCGGAGACGTGTCTGTCTGTGTCGGAGGCTGGGACCGATGCGGAGACGTGTCTGTCTGTGTCGGAGGCTGGGACTGGTGTGTAGACGGGACTGTCTGTGTCGGAGGCTGGGACTGGTGAGGAGACGTGTCTGTCTGTGTCGGAGGCTGTGACTGGTGTGTAGACGGGTCTGTCTGTGTCGGAGGCTGGGACCGGTGCGGAGACGGGTCTGTCTGTGTCGGAGGCTGGGACCGATGTGTAGACAGGACTGTCTGTGTCGGAGGCTGTGTCCGGTGTGTAAACGGGACTGTCTGTGTCGGAGGCTGGGACCGGTGTGTAAACGGGACTGTCTGTGTCGGAGGCAGGGACCGGTGTGTACACGGGTCTGTCTGTGTCGGAGGCTGGGACCGGTGTGTAGACGGGTCTGTGTGTCGGAGGCTGGGACCGGTGCGTAGACGGGACTGTCTGTGTCGGAGGCTGGGACCGGTGTGTAGACGGGTCTGTCTGTGTCGGAGGCTGGGACCGGTGTGTAGACGGATCTGTCTGTCGGAGGCTGGGACCGGTGTGCAGACGAGTCTGTCTGTGTCGGAGGCTGGGACCGGTGTGTAGACAGGTCTGTCTGTGTCGGAGGCTGGGACCGGTGTGAAGAGGGGTCAATCTGTGTCGGAGGCTGGGACCGGTGTGTAGGTGGGTCTGTCTGTGTCGGAGGCTGGGACCGGTGTGTAGACGGGTCTGTCTGTGTCGGAGGCTGGGACCAGTGTGTAGATGGGTCTGTCTGTGTCGGAGGCTGGGACCAGTGTGTAGACGGGTCTGTCTGTGTCGGAGGCTGGGACCAGTGTGTAGACAGGTCTGTCTGTGTCGGAGGCTGGGACCGGTGTGTAGACGGGACTGTCTGTGTCGGAGGCTGGGTCCGATGCGGAGACGGGACTGTCTGTGTCGGAGGCTGGGACCGATGCGGAGACGTGTCTGTCTGTGTCGGAGGCTGGGACCGATGCGGAGACGTGTCTGTCTGTGTCGGAGGCTGGGACTGGTGTGTAGACGGGACTGTCTGTGTCGGAGGCTGGGACTGGTGAGGAGACGTGTCTGTCTGTGTCGGAGGCTGTGACTGGTGTGTAGACGGGTCTGTCTGTGTCGGAGGCTGGGACCGGTGCGGAGACGGGTCTGTCTGTGTCGGAGGCTGGGACCGATGTGTAGACAGGACTGTCTGTGTCGGAGGCTGTGTCCGGTGTGTAAACGGGACTGTCTGTGTCGGAGGCAGGGACCGGTGTGTACACGGGTCTGTCTGTGTCGGAGGCTGGGACCGGTGTGTAGACGGGTCTGTGTGTCGGAGGCTGGGACCGGTGCGTAGACGGGACTGTCTGTGTCGGAGGCTGGGACCGGTGTGTAGACGGGTCTGTCTGTGTCGGAGGCTGGGACCGGTGTGTAGACGGATCTGTCTGTGTCGGAGGCTGGGACCGGTGTGCAGACGAGTCTGTCTGTGTCGGAGGCTGGGACCGGTGTGTAGACAGGTCTGTCTGTGTCGGAGGCTGGGACCGGTGTGAAGAGGGGTCAATCTGTGTCGGAGGCTGGGACCGGTGTGTAGGTGGGTCTGTCTGTGTCGGAGGCTGGGACCGGTGTGTAGACGGGTCTGTCTGTGTCGGAGGCTGGGACCAGTGTGTAGATGGGTCTGTCTAGGCTGGGACCAGTGTGTAGACGGGTCTGTCTGTGTCGGAGGCTGGGACCGGGTGCGTAGACGGGACTGTCTGTGTCGGAGGCTGGGACCGGGTGTGTAGAGCGGTCCGTCTGTGTCGGAGCTGGGACCGGTGTGTAGGACGGGTCCGTCTGTGTCGGAGGCTGGGACCGGTGTGTAGACGGGTCTGTCTGTGTCGGAGGCTGGGACCGGTGTGTAGACGGGTCAGTCTGGTTCGGAGGCTGGGGACCGGTGTGTAGACGGGTCTGTCTGTGTCGGAGGCTGGGACCGGTGTGTAGACGGGTCTGTCTGTGTCGGAGGCTGGGACCGATGCGGAGACGTGTCTGTCTGTGTCGGAGGCTGGGACCGATGCGGAGACGTGTCTGTCTGTGTCGGAGGCTGGGACTGGTGTGTAGACGGGGCTGTCTGTGTCGGAGGCTGGGACTGGTGAGGAGACGTGTCTGTCTGTGTCGGAGGCTGGGACTGGTGCGGAGACGGGTCTGCCTGTGTCGGAGGCTGGGACTGGTGCGGAGACGGGTCTGTCTGTGTCGGAGGCTGGGACCGGTGTGTAGACGGGTCCGTCTGTGTCAGAGGCTGGGACCGGTGTGTAGACGGGTCCGTCTGTGTCGGAGGCTGGGACCGGTGTGTAGACAGGGTCCGTCTGTGTTGGAGGCTGGGACCGGTGCGTAGACGGGACTGTCTGTGTCAGAGGCTGGGGACCGGTATGTAGACGGGATGTCTGTGTCGGAGGCTGGGACCGGTGCGGAGGACAGGTCTGTCTGTGTCGGAGGCTGGGACCGGAGCGGAGACGGGACTGTCTGTGTCGGAGGCTGGGACCAGTGTGTAGACGGGTCTGTCTGTGTCGGAGGCTGGGACCAGTGTGTAGACGGGTCTGTCTGTGTCGGAGGCTGGGAGCCGGTGTGTAGACGGGTCTGTCTGTGTCGGAGGCTGGGACCGGTGTGTAGACGTGTCTGTCTGTGTCGGAGGCTGGGACCGGTGCGGAGAGGGGTCTGTCTGTGTCGGAGGCTGGGACCGGTGCGGAGAGGGGTCTGTCTGTGTCGGAGGCTGGGACCGGTGTGTAGACGGGTCTGTCTGTGTCGGAGGCTGGGACCGGTGCAGAGACAGGGTCTGTCTGTGTCGGAGGCTGGGTCCGGTGTGTAGACGGTCTGTCTGTGTCGGAGGCTGGGACTGGTGTGTAGACGGGTCTGTCTGTGTCGGAGGCTGGGACTGGTGTGTAGACGGGTCTGTCTGTGTGTCGGAGGCTGGGACTGGTGTGTCGACGGGACTGTCTGTGTCGGAGGCTGGGACCGGTGCGGAGACGGGTCTGTCTGTGTCGGAGGCTGGGACCGCTGCGGAGACGGGACTGTCTGTGTCGGAGGCTGGGACCGATATGTAGACGGGACTGTCTGTGTCGGAGGCTGGGACCGGTGCGGAGAGGGGTCTGTCTGTGTCGGAGGCTGGGACCGGTGTGTAGATGGGACTGTCTGTGTCGGAGGCTGGGACCGGTGTGTAGACGGGACTGTCTGTGTCGGAGGCTGGGTCCGGTGTGTCGACGGGTCTGTCTGTGTCGGAGGCTGGGACCGGTGTGTAGACGGGTCTGTCTGTGTCGGAGGCTGGGACCGGTGTGTAGACGGGACTGTCTGTGTCGGAGGCTGGGACCGGTGTGTAGACGGGTCTGTCTGTGTCGGAGGCTGGGTCCGGTGTGTAGACGGGTCTGTCTGTATCGGACGCTGGGACCGGTGTGTTGACGGGTCTGTCTGTGTCGGAGGCTGGGTCCGGTGTGTAGACGGGTCTGTCTGTGTCGGAGGCTGGGACCGGTGTGTAGACGGGTCTGTCTGTGTCGGAGGCTGGGACCGGTGTGTAGACGGGTCTGTCTGTGTCGGAGGCTGGGTCCGGTGTGTAGACGGGTCTGTCTGTATCGGAGGCTGGGACCGGTGTGTAGACGGGTCTGTCTGTGTCGGAGGCTGGGTCCGGTGTGTAGACGGGTCTGTCTGTGTCGGAGGCTGGGACCGGTGCGGAGACGGGTCTGTCTGTGTCGGAGGCTGGGACCGATGTGTAAACAGGACTGTCTGTGTCGGAGGCTGGGACCGGTGCGTAGACGGGACTGTCTGTGTCGGAGGCTGGGACCGGTGTGTAGACGGGTCTGTCTGTGTCGGAGGCTGGGACCGGTGCAGAGAGGGGTCTGTCTGTGTCGGAGGCTGGGACCGGTGCGGAGAGGGGTCTGTCTGTGTCGGAGGCTGGGACCGGTGTGTAGACGGGTCTGTCTGTGTCGGAGGCTGGGACCGGTGCAGAGACAGGTCTGTCTGTGTCGGAGGCTGGGACCGGTGTGTAGACGGGTCTGTCTGTGTCGGAAGCTGGGTCCGATGTGTAGACGGGTCTGTCTGTGTCGGAGGCTGGGACTGGTGTGTAGACGGGTCTGTCTGTGTGTCGGAGGCTGGGACTGGTGTGTCGACGGGACTGTCTGTGTCGGAGGCTGAGACCGGTGCGGAGACGGGTCTGTCTGTGTCGGAGGCTGGGACCGGTGCGGAGACGGGACTGTCTGTGTCGGAGGCTGGGACCGGTGTGTAGACGGGACTGTCTGTGTCGGAGGCTGGGACCGGTGTGAAGAGGGGTCAATCTGTGTCGGAGGCTGGGACCGGTGTGTAGGTGGGTCTGTCTGTGTCGGAGGCTGGGACCGGTGTGTAGACGGGTCTGTCTGTGTCGGAGGCTGGGACCAGTGTGTAGATGGGTCTGTCTGTGTCGGAGGCTGGGACCAGTGTGTAGACGGGTCTGTCTGTGTCGGAGGCTGGGACCGGTGTGTAGACGGGTCCGTCTGTGTCGGAGGCTGGGACCGGTGTGTAGACGGGTCCGTCTGTGTCGGAGGCTGGGACCAGTGTGTAGATGGGTCTGTCTGTGTCGGAGGCTGGGACCAGTGTGTAGACGGGACTGTCTGTGTCGGAGGCTGGGACCGGTGTGTAGACGGGTCCGTCTGTGTCGGAGGCTGGGACCGGTGTGTAGACGGGTCCGTCTGTGTCGGAGGCTGGGACCGGTGTGTAGACGGGTCTGTCTGTGTCGGAGGCTGGGACCGGTGTGTAGACGGGTCAGTCTGGTTCGGAGGCTGGGACCGGTGTGTAGACGGGTCTGTCTGTGTCGGAGGCTGGGACCGGTGTGTAGACGGGTCTGTCTGTGTCGGAGGCTGGGACCGATGCGGAGACGTGTCTGTCTGTGTCGGAGGCTGGGACCGATGCGGAGACGTGTCTGTCTGTGTCGGAGGCTGGGACTGGTGTGTAGACGGGACTGTCTGTGTCGGAGGCTGGGACTGATGAGGAGACGTGTCTGTCTGTGTCGGAGGCTGTGACTGGTGCGGAGACGGGTCTGCCTGTGTCGGAGGCTGGGACTGGTGCGGAGACGGGTCTGTCTGTGTCGGAGGCTGGGACCGGTGCGGAGACGGGTCTGTCTGTGTCGGAGGCTGGGACCGGTGTGCAGACGGGACTGTCTGTGTCGGAGGCCGGGACCGTTGCGGAGAGGGGTCTGTCTGTGTCGGAGGCTGGGTTCGGTGTGTAGACGGGTCTGTCTGTGTCGGAGGCTGGGACCGGAGCGGAGACGTGTCAGTCTGTGTCGGAGGCTGGGACCGGTGCAGAGACGGGACTGTCTGTGTCGGAGGCTGGGACTGGTGTGTAGACGGGACTGTCTGTGTCGGAGGCTGGGACCGGTGCGTAGACGGGACTGTCTGTGTCGGAGGCTGGGACCGGTGTGTAGACGGGTCTGTCTGTGTCGGAGGCTGGGTCCGATGCGGAGAGGGGACTGTCTGTGTCGGAGGCTGGGACCGGTGCGTAGACGGGACTGTCTGTATCGGAGGCTGGGACCCGTGCGTAGATGGGACTGTCTGTGTCAGAGGCTGGGACCGGTATGTAGACGGGTCTGTCTGTGTCGGAGGCTGGGACCGGTGCGGAGACGGGTCTGTCTGTGTCCAATGCTCGGACCGGTGTGTAGACGGGTCTGTCTGTGTCGGAGGCTGGGTCCGGTGTGTAGACGGGACTGTCTGTGTCGGAGGCAGGGACCGGTGTGTACACGGGTCTGTGTGTCGGAGGCTGGGACCGGTGTGTAGACGGGTCTGTGTGTCGGAGGCTGGGACCGGTGTGTAGACGGGACTGTCTGTGTCGGAGGCTGGGACCGGTGTGTAGACGGGTCTGTCTGTGTCGGAGGCTGGGACCGGTGTGTAGACGGGACTGTCTGTGTCGGAGGCTGGGACCGGTGTGTAGACGGGTCTGTCTGTGTCGGAGGCTGGGACTGGTGTGTAGACGGGACTGTCTGTGTCGGAGGCTGGGACCGGTGTGTAGACAGGTCTGTCTGTGTCGGAGGCTGGGACCGGTGTGTAGACGGGACTGTCTGTGTCGGAGGCTGGGTCCGATGCGGAGACGGGACTGTCTGTGTCGGAGGCTGGGACCGATGCAGAGACGTGTCTGTCTGTGTCGGAGGCTGGGACCGATGCGGAGACGTGTCTGTCTGTGTCGGAGGCTGGGACTGGTGTGTAGACGGGACTGTCTGTGTCGGAGGCTGGGACTGGTGAGGAGACGTGTCTGTCTGTGTCGGAGGCTGTGACTGGTGTGTAGACGGGTCTGTCTGTGTCGGAGGCTGGGACCGGTGCGGAGACGGGTCTGTCTGTGTCGGAGGCTGGGACCGATGTGTAGACAGGACTGTCTGTGTCGGAGGCTGGGACCGGTGCGTAGACGGGACTGTCTGTGTCGGAGGCTGGGACCGGTGTGTAGACTGGTCTGTCTGTGTTGGAGGCTGGGACCGGTGTGCAGACGGGTCTGTCTGTGCTGGAGGCTGGGACCGGTGTGTAGACGGGTCTGTCAGTGTCGGAGGCTGGGACCGGTGTGTAGAATGGTCCGTCTGTGTCGGAGGCTGGGACCGGTGTGTAGACGGGTCCGTCTGTGTCAGAGGCTGGGACCGGTGTGTAGACGGGTCCGTCTGTGTCGGAGGCTGGGACCGGTGTGTAGACAGGTCCGTCTGTGTTGGAGGCTGGGACCGGTGCGTAGACGGGACTGTCTGTGTCAGAGGCTGGGACCGGTAGGTAGACGGGATGTCTGTGTCGGAGGCTGGGACCGGTGCGGAGACAGGTCTGTCTGTGTCGGAGGCTGGGACCGGAGCGGAGACGGGACTGTCTGTGTCGGAGGCTGGGACCAGTGTGTAGACGGGTCTGTCTGTGTCGGAGGCTGGGACCAGTGTGTAGACGGGTCTGTCTGTGTCGGAGGCTGGGACCGGTGTGTAGACGGGTCTGTCTGTGTCGGAGGCTGGGACCGGTGTGTAGACGTGTCTGTCTGTGTCGGAGGCTGGGACCGGTGCGGAGAGGGGTCTGTCTGTGTCGGAGGCTGGGACCGGTGCGGAGAGGGGTCTGTCTGTGTCGGAGGCTGGGACCGGTGTGTAGACGGGTCTGTCTGTGTCGGAGGCTGGGACCGGTGCAGAGACAGGTCTGTCTGTGTCGGAGGCTGGGACCGGTGTGTAGACGGGTCTGTCTGTGTCGGAGGCTGGGTCCGGTGTGTAGACGGGTCTGTCTGTGTCGGAGGCTGGGACTGGTGTGTAGACGGGTCTGTCTGTGTCGGAGGCTGGGACTGGTGTGTAGACGGGTCTGTCTGTGTGTCGGAGGCTGGGACTGGTGTGTCGACGGGACTGTCTGTGTCGGAGGCTGGGACCGGTGCGGAGACGGGTCTGTCTGTGTCGGAGGCTGGGACCGCTGCGGAGACGGGACTGTCTGTGTCGGAGGCTGGGACCGGTATGTAGACGGGACTGTCTGTGTCGGAGGCTGGGACCGGTGCGGAGAGGGGTCTGTCTGTGTCGGAGGCTGGGACCGGTGTGTAGATGGGACTGTCTGTGTCGGAGGCTGGGACCGGTGTGTAGACGGGACTGTCTGTGTCGGAGGCTGGGTCCGGTGTGTCGACGGGTCTGTCTGTGTCGGAGGCTGGGACCGGTGTGTAGATGGGTCTGTCTGTGTCGGAGGCTGGGACCGGTGTGTAGACGGGACTGTCTGTGTCGGAGGCTGGGACCGGTGTGTAGACGGGTCTGTCTGTGTCGGAGGCTGGGTCCGGTGTGTAGACGGGTCTGTCTGTATCGGACGCTGGGACCGGTGTGTTGACGGGTCTGTCTGTGTCGGAGGCTGGGTCCGGTGTGTAGACGGGTCTGTCTGTGTCGGAGGCTGGGACCGGTGTGTAGACGGGTCTGTCTGTGTCGGAGGCTGGGACCGGTGTGTAGACGGGTCTGTCTGTGTCGGAGGCTGGGTCCGGTGTGTAGACGGGTCTGTCTGTATCGGAGGCTGGGACCGGTGTGTAGACGGGTCTGTCTGTGTCGGAGGCTGGGTCCGGTGTGTAGACGGGTCTGTCTGTGTCGGAGGCTGGGACCAGTGCGGAGACGGGTCTGTCTGTGTCGGAGGCTGGGACCGATGTGTAAACAGGACTGTCTGTGTCGGAGGCTGGGACCGGTGCGTAGACGGGACTGTCTGTGTCGGAGGCTGGGACCGGTGTGTAGACGGGTCTGTCTGTGTCGGAGGCTGGGACCGGTGCAGAGAGGGGTCTGTCTGTGTCGGAGGCTGGGACCGGTGCGGAGACGGGACTGTCTGTGTCGGAGGCTGGGACCGGTGTGTAGACGGGACTGTCTGTGTCGGAGGCTGGGAACGGTGCGGAGAGGGGTCTGTCTGTGTCGGAGGCTGGGACCGGTGTGTAGACGGGTCTGTCTGTGTCGGAGGCTGGGACCGGTGCAGAGACAGGTCTGTCTGTGTCGGAGGCTGGGACCGGTGTGTAGACGGGTCTGTCTGTGTCGGAAGCTGGGTCCGATGTGTAGACGGGTCTGTCTGTGTCGGAGGCTGGGACTGGTGTGTAGACGGGTCTGTCTGTGTGTCGGAGGCTGGGACTGGTGTGTCGACGGGACTGTCTGTGTCGGAGGCTGAGACCGGTGCGGAGACGGGTCTGTCTGTGTCGGAGGCTGGGACCGGTGCGGAGACGGGACTGTCTGTGTCGGAGGCTGGGACCGGTGTGTAGACGGGACTGTCTGTGTCGGAGGCTGGGACCGGTGCGGAGAGGGGTCTGTCTGTGTCGGAGGCTGGGACCGGTATGTAGACGGGACTGTCTGTGTCGGAGGCTGGGACCGGTGTGTAGACGGGACTGTCTGTGTCGGAGGCTGGGTCCGGTGTGTCGACGGGTCTGTCTGTGTCGGAGGCTGGGACCGGTGTGTAGACGGGTCTGTCTGTGTCGGAGGCTGGGACCGGTGTGTAGACGGGACTGTCTGTGTCGGAGGCTGGGACCGGTGTGTAGACGGGTCTGTCTGTGTCGGAGGCTGGGTCCGGTGTGTAGACGGGTCTGTCTGTATCGGAGGCTGGGACCGGTGTGTTGACGGGTCTGTCTGTGTCGGAGGCTGGGTCCGGTGTGTAGACGGGTCTGTCTGTGTCGGAGGCTGGGACCGGTGTGTAGACGGGTCTGTCTGTGTCGGAGGCTGGGACCGGTGTGTAGACGGGTCTGTCTGTGTCGGAGGCTGGGTCCGGTGTGTAGACGGGTCTGTCTGTATCGGAGGCTGGGACCGGTGTGTAGACGGGACTGTCTGTGTCGGAGGCTGGGACCGGTGTGTAGACGGGACTGTCTGTGTCGGAGGCTGGGACCGGTGCGTAGACGGGTCTGTCTGTGTCGGAGGCTGGGACCTGTGTGTAGACGGGTCTGTCTGTGTCGGAGGCTGGGAACGGTGTGTAGACGGGACTGTCTGTGTCGGAGGCTGGGACCGGTGTGTAGACGGGTCTGTCTGTGTCGGAGGCTGGGACCGGTGTGTAGACGGGTCCGTCTGTGTCGGAGGCTGGGACCGGTGTGTAGACGGGTCTGTCTGTGTCGGAGGCTGGGACCGGTGTGTAGACGGGTCTGTCTGTGTCGGAGGCTGGGACCGGTGCGTAGACGGGTCTGTCTGTGTCGGAGGCTGGGACCGGTGCGTAGACGGGACTGTCTGTGTCGGAGGCTGGGACCGGTGCGGAGACGGGTCTGTCTGTGTCCAATGCTCGGACCGGTGTGTAGACGGGTCTGTCTGTGTCGGAGGCTGGGTCCGGTGTGTAGACGGGACTGTCTGTGTCGGAGGCAGGGACCGGTGTGTACACGGGTCTGTGTGTCGGAGGCTGGGACCGGTGTGTAGACGGGTCTGTGTGTCGGAGGCTGGGACCGGTGTGTAGACGGGACTGTCTGTGTCGGAGGCTGGGACCGGTGTGTAGAAGGGTCTGTCTGTATCGGAGGCTGGGACCGGTGTGTAGACGGGTCTGTCTGTGTCGGAGGCTGGGACCGGTGTGTAGACGGGACTGTCTGTGTCGGAGGCTGGGACCGGTGTGTAGACGGGTCTGTCTGTGTCGGAGGCTGGGACTGGTGTGTAGACGGGACTGTCTGTGTCGGAGGCAGGGACCGGTGTGTAGACAGGTCTGTCTGTGTCGGAGGCTGGGACCGGTGTGTAGACGGGACTGTCTGTGTCGGAGGCTGGGTCCGATGCGGAGACGGGACTGTCTGTGTCGGAGGCTGGGACCGATGCGGAGACGTGTCTGTCTGTGTCGGAGGCTGGGACCGATGCGGAGACGTGTCTGTCTGTGTCGGAGGCTGGGACTGGTGTGTAGACGGGACTGTCTGTGTCGGAGGCTGGGACTGGTGAGGAGACGTGTCTGTCTGTGTCGGAGGCTGTGACTGGTGTGTAGACGGGTCTGTCTGTGTCGGAGGCTGGGACCGGTGCGGAGACGGGTCTGTCTGTGTCGGAGGCTGGGACCGATGTGTAGACAGGACTGTCTGTGTCGGAGGCTGTGTCCGGTGTGTAAACGGGACTGTCTGTGTCGGAGGCTGGGACCGGTGTGTAAACGGGACTGTCTGTGTCGGAGGCAGGGACCGGTGTGTACACGGGTCTGTCTGTGTCGGAGGCTGGGACCGGTGTGTAGACGGGTCTGTGTGTCGGAGGCTGGGACCGGTGCGTAGACGGGACTGTCTGTGTCGGAGGCTGGGACCGGTGTGTAGACGGGTCTGTCTGTGTCGGAGGCTGGGACCGGTGTGTAGACGGACCTGTCTGTGTCGGAGGCTGGGACCGGTGTGCAGACGAGTCTGTCTGTGTCGGAGGCTGGGACCGGTGTGTAGACAGGTCTGTCTGTGTCGGAGGCTGGGACCGGTGTGAAGAGGGGTCAATCTGTGTCGGAGGCTGGGACCGGTGTGTAGGTGGGTCTGTCTGTGTCGGAGGCTGGGACCGGTGTGTAGACGGGTCTGTCTGTGTCGGAGGCTGGGACCAGTGTGTAGATGGGTCTGTCTGTGTCGGAGGCTGGGACCAGTGTGTAGACGGGTCTGTCTGTGTCGGAGGCTGGGACCAGTGTGTAGACAGGTCTGTCTGTGTCGGAGGCTGGGACCGGTGTGTAGACGGGACTGTCTGTGTCGGAGGCTGGGTCCGATGCGGAGACGGGACTGTCTGTGTCGGAGGCTGGGACCGATGCGGAGACGTGTCTGTCTGTGTCGGAGGCTGGGACCGATGCGGAGACGTGTCTGTCTGTGTCGGAGGCTGGGACTGGTGTGTAGACGGGACTGTCTGTGTCGGAGGCTGGGACTGGTGAGGAGACGTGTCTGTCTGTGTCGGAGGCTGTGACTGGTGTGTAGACGGGTCTGTCTGTGTCGGAGGCTGGGACCGGTGCGGAGACGGGTCTGTCTGTGTCGGAGGCTGGGACCGATGTGTAGACAGGACTGTCTGTGTCGGAGGCTGTGTCCGGTGTGTAAACGGGACTGTCTGTGTCGGAGGCAGGGACCGGTGTGTACACGGGTCTGTCTGTGTCGGAGGCTGGGACCGGTGTGTAGACGGGTCTGTGTGTCGGAGGCTGGGACCGGTGCGTAGACGGGACTGTCTGTGTCGGAGGCTGGGACCGGTGTGTAGACGGGTCTGTCTGTGTCGGAGGCTGGGACCGGTGTGTAGACGGATCTGTCTGTGTCGGAGGCTGGGACCGGTGTGCAGACGAGTCTGTCTGTGTCGGAGGCTGGGACCGGTGTGTAGACAGGTCTGTCTGTGTCGGAGGCTGGGACCGGTGTGAAGAGGGGTCAATCTGTGTCGGAGGCTGGGACCGGTGTGTAGGTGGGTCTGTCTGTGTCGGAGGCTGGGACCGGTGTGTAGACGGGTCTGTCTGTGTCGGAGGCTGGGACCAGTGTGTAGATGGGTCTGTCTGTGTCGGAGGCTGGGACCAGTGTGTAGACGGGTCTGTCTGTGTCGGAGGCTGGGACCGGTGCGTAGACGGGACTGTCTGTGTCGGAGGCTGGGACCGGTGTGTAGACGGGTCCGTCTGTGTCGGAGGCTGGGACCGGTGTGTAGACGGGTCCGTCTGTGTCGGAGGCTGGGACCGGTGTGTAGACGGGTCTGTCTGTGTCGGAGGCTGGGACCGGTGTGTAGACGGGTCAGTCTGGTTCGGAGGCTGGGACCGGTGTGTAGACGGGTCTGTCTGTGTCGGAGGCTGGGACCGGTGTGTAGACGGGTCTGTCTGTGTCGGAGGCTGGGACCGATGCGGAGACGTGTCTGTCTGTGTCGGAGGCTGGGACCGATGCGGAGACGTGTCTGTCTGTGTCGGAGGCTGGGACTGGTGTGTAGACGGGGCTGTCTGTGTCGGAGGCTGGGACTGGTGAGGAGACGTGTCTGTCTGTGTCGGAGGCTGGGACTGGTGCGGAGACGGGTCTGCCTGTGTCGGAGGCTGGGACTGGTGCGGAGACGGGTCTGTCTGTGTCGGAGGCTGGGACCGGTGCGGAGACGGGTCTGTCTGTGTCGGAGGCTGGGACCGGTGTGCAGACGGGACTGTCTGTGTCGGAGGCCGGGACCGTTGCGGAGAGGGGTCTGTCTGTGTCGGAGGCTGGGTTCGGTGTGTAGACGGGTCTGTCTGTGTCGGAGGCTGGGACCGGAGCGGAGACGTGTCAGTCTGTGTCGGAGGCTGGGACCGGTGCAGAGACGGGACTGTCTGTGTCGGAGGCTGGGACTGGTGTGTAGACGGGACTGTCTGTGTCGGAGGCTGGGACCGGTGCGTAGACGGGACTGTCTGTGTCGGAGGCTGGGACCGGTGTGTAGACGGGTCTGTCTGTGTCGGAGGCTGGGTCCGATGCGGAGAGGGGACTGTCTGTGTCGGAGGCTGGGACCGGTGCGTAGACGGGACTGTCTGTATCGGAGGCTGGGACCCGTGCATAGATGGGACTGTCTGTGTCAGAGGCTGGGACCGGTATGTAGACGGGACTGTCTGTGTCGGAGGCTGGGACCGGTGCGTAGACGGGACTGTCTGTGTCGGAGGCTGGGACCGGTGTGTAGACAGGTCTGTCTGTGTCGGAGGCTGGGACCGGTGCGTAGACGGGTCTGTCTGTGTCGGAGGCTGGGACCGATGCGCAGACGGGTCTGTCTGTGTCGGAGGCTGGGACCGGTGCGGAGACGGGTCTGTCTGTGTCCAATGCTCGGACCGGTGTGTAGACGGGTCTGTCTGTGTCGGAGGCTGGGTCCGGTGTGTAGACGGGACTGTCTGTGTCGGAGGCAGGGACCGGTGTGTACACGGGTCTGTGTGTCGGAGGCTGGGACCGGTGTGTAGACGGGTCTGTGTGTCGGAGGCTGGGACCGGTGTGTAGACGGGACTGTCTGTGTCGGAGGCTGGGACCGGTGTGTAGACGGGTCTGTCTGTGTCGGAGGCTGGGACCGGTGTGTAGATGGGACTGTCTGTGTCGGAGGCTGGGACCGGTGTGTAGACGGGTCTGTCTGTGTCGGAGGCTGGGACTGGTGTGTAGACGGGACTGTCTGTGTCGGAGTTTGGGACCGGTGTGTAGACAGGTCTGTCTGTGTCGGAGGCTGGGACCGGTGTGTAGACGGGACTGTCTGTGTCGGAGGCTGGGTCCGATGCGGAGACGGGACTGTCTGTGTCGGAGGCTGGGACCGATGCGGAGACGTGTCTGTCTGTGTCGGAGGCTGGGACCGATGCGGAGACGTGTCTGTCTGTGTCGGAGGCTGGGACTGGTGTGTAGACGGGACTGTCTGTGTCGGAGGCTGGGACCGGTGTGTAGACGGGTCTGTCTGTGTTGGAGGCTGGGACCGGTGTGCAGACGGGTCTGTCTGTGCTGGAGGCTGGGACCGGTGTGTAGACGGGTCTGTCAGTGTCGGAGGCTGGGACCGGTGTGTAGAATGGTCCGTCTGTGTTGGTGGCTGGGACCGGTGTGTAGACGGGTCTGTCTGTGTCGGAGGCTGGGACCGGTGCGGAGACGGGTCTGTCTGTGTCGGAGGCTGGGACCGGTGTGTAGACGGGTCCGTCTGTGTCGGAGGCTGGGACCGGTGTGTAGACGGGTCCGTCTGTGTCGGAGGCTGGGACCGGTGTGTAGACGGGTCCGTCTGTGTCAGAGGCTGGGACCGGTGTGTAGACGGGTCCGTCTGTGTCGGAGGCTGGGACCGGTGTGTAGACAGGTCCGTCTGTGTTGGAGGCTGGGACCGGTGCGTAGACGGGACTGTCTGTGTCAGAGGCTGGGACCGGTATGTAGACGGGATGTCTGTGTCGGAGGCTGGGACCGGTGCGGAGACAGGTCTGTCTGTGTCGGAGGCTGGGACCGGAGCGGAGACGGGACTGTCTGTGTCGGAGGCTGGGACCAGTGTGTAGACGGGTCTGTCTGTGTCGGAGGCTGGGACCAGTGTGTAGACGGGTCTGTCTGTGTCGGAGGCTGGGACCGGTGTGTAGACGGGTCTGTCTGTGTCGGAGGCTGGGACCGGTGTGTAGACGTGTCTGTCTGTGTCGGAGGCTGGGACCGGTGCGGAGAGGGGTCTGTCTGTGTCGGAGGCTGGGACCGGTGCGGAGAGGGGTCTGTCTGTGTCGGAGGCTGGGACCGGTGTGTAGACGGGTCTGTCTGTGTCGGAGGCTGGGACCGGTGCAGAGACAGGTCTGTCTGTGTCGGAGGCTGGGACCGGTGTGTAGACGGGTCTGTCTGTGTCGGAGGCTGGGTCCGGTGTGTAGACGGGTCTGTCTGTGTCGGAGGCTGGGACTGGTGTGTAGACGGGTCTGTCTGTGTCGGAGGCTGGGACTGGTGTGTAGACGGGTCTGTCTGTGTGTCGGAGGCTGGGACTGGTGTGTCGACGGGACTGTCTGTGTCGGAGGCTGGGACCGGTGCGGAGACGGGTCTGTCTGTGTCGGAGGCTGGGACCGGTGCGGAGACGGGACTGTCTGTGTCGGAGGCTGGGACCGGTGTGTAGACGGGACTGTCTGTGTCGGAGGCTGGGACCGGTGCGGAGAGGGGTCTGTCTGTGTCGGAGGCTGGGACCGGTGTGTAGATGGGACTGTCTGTGTCGGAGGCTGGGACCGGTGTGTAGACGGGACTGTCTGTGTCGGAGGCTGGGTCCGGTGTGTCGACGGGTCTGTCTGTGTCGGAGGCTGGGACCGGTGTGTAGACGGGTCTGTCTGTGTCGGAGGCTGGGACCGGTGTGTAGACGGGACTGTCTGTGTCGGAGGCTGGGACCGGTGTGTAGACGGGTCTGTCTGTGTCGGAGGCTGGGTCCGGTGTGTAGACGGGTCTGTCTGTATCGGACGCTGGGACCGGTGTGTTGACGGGTCTGTCTGTGTCGGAGGCTGGGTCCGGTGTGTAGACGGGTCTGTCTGTGTCGGAGGCTGGGACCGGTGTGTAGACGGGTCTGTCTGTGTCGGAGGCTGGGACCGGTGTGTAGACGGGTCTGTCTGTGTCGGAGGCTGGGTCCGGTGTGTAGACGGGTCTGTCTGTATCGGAGGCTGGGACCGGTGTGTAGACGGGTCTGTCTGTGTCGGAGGCTGGGTCCGGTGTGTAGACGGGTCTGTCTGTGTCGGAGGCTGGGACCGGTGCGGAGACGGGTCTGTCTGTGTCGGAGGCTGGGACCGATGTGTAGACAGGACTGTCTGTGTCGGAGGCTGGGACCGGTGCGTAGACGGGACTGTCTGTGTCGGAGGCTGGGACCGGTGTGTAGACGGGTCTGTCTGTGTCGGAGGCTGGGACCGGTGCAGAGACAGGTCTGTCTGTGTCGGAGGCTGGGACCGGTGTGTAGACGGGTCTGTCTGTGTCGGAGGCTGGGTCCGGTGTGTAGACGGGTCTGTCTGTGTCGGAGGCTGGGACTGGTGTGTAGACGGGTCTGTCTGTGTCGGAGGCTGGGACTGGTGTGTAGACGGGTCTGTCTGTGTGTCGGAGGCTGGGACTGGTGTGTCGACGGGACTGTCTGTGTCGGAGGCTGGGACCGGTGCGGAGACGGGTCTGTCTGTGTCGGAGGCTGGGACCGGTGCGGAGACGGGACTGTCTGTGTCGGAGGCTGGGACCGGTGTGTAGACGGGACTGTCTGTGTCGGAGGCTGGGAACGGTGCGGAGAGGGGTCTGTCTGTGTCGGAGGCTGGGACCGGTGCGGAGAGGGGTCTGTCTGTGTCGGAGGCTGGGACCGGTGTGTAGACGGGTCTATCTGTGTCGGAGGCTGGGACCGGTGCAGAGACAGGTCTGTCTGTGTCGGAGGCTGGGACCGGTGTGTAGACGGGTCTGTCTGTGTCGGAGGCTGGGTCCGGTGTGTAGACGGGTCTGTCTGTGTCGGAGGCTGGGACTGGTGTGTAGACGGGTCTGTCTGTGTGTCGGAGGCTGGGACTGGTGTGTCGACGGGACTGTCTGTGTCGGAGGCTGAGACCGGTGCGGAGACGGGTCTGTCTGTGTCGGAGGCTGGGACCGGTGCGGAGACGGGACTGTCTGTGTCGGAGGCTGGGACCGGTGCGGAGACGGGTCTGTCTGTGTCGGAGGCTGGGACCGATGTGTAGACAGGACTGTCTGTGTCGGAGGCTGGGACCGGTGCGTAGACGGGACTGTCTGTGTCGGAGGCTGGGACCGGTGTGTAGACGGGTCTGTCTGTGTTGGAGGCTGGGACCGGTGTGCAGACGGGTCTGTCTGTGCTGGAGGCTGGGACCGGTGTGTAGACGGGTCTGTCAGTGTCGGAGGCTGGGACCGGTGTGTAGAATGGTCCGTCTGTGTTGGAGGCTGGGACCGGTGTGTAGACGGGTCTGTCTGTGTCGGAGGCTGGGACCGGTGCGGAGACGGGTCTGTCTGTGTCGGAGGCTGGGACCGGTGTGTAGACGGGTCCGTCTGTGTCGGAGGCTGGGACCGGTGTGTAGACGGGTCCGTCTGTGTCGGAGGCTGGGACCGGTGTGTAGACGGGTCCGTCTGTGTCAGAGGCTGGGACCGGTGTGTAGACGGGTCCGTCTGTGTCGGAGGCTGGGACCGGTGTGTAGACAGGTCCGTCTGTGTTGGAGGCTGGGACCGGTGCGTAGACGGGACTGTCTGTGTCAGAGGCTGGGACCGGTATGTAGACGGGATGTCTGTGTCGGAGGCTGGGACCGGTGCGGAGACAGGTCTGTCTGTGTCGGAGGCTGGGACCGGAGCGGAGACGGGACTGTCTGTGTCGGAGGCTGGGACCAGTGTGTAGACGGGTCTGTCTGTGTCGGAGGCTGGGACCAGTGTGTAGACGGGTCTGTCTGTGTCGGAGGCTGGGACCGGTGTGTAGACGGGTCTGTCTGTGTCGGAGGCTGGGACCGGTGTGTAGACGTGTCTGTCTGTGTCGGAGGCTGGGACCGGTGCGGAGAGGGGTCTGTCTGTGTCGGAGGCTGGGACCGGTGCGGAGAGGGGTCTGTCTGTGTCGGAGGCTGGGACCGGTGTGTAGACGGGTCTGTCTGTGTTGGAGGCTGGGACCGGTGCAGAGACAGGTCTGTCTGTGTCGGAGGCTGGGACCGGTGTGTAGACGGGTCTGTCTGTGTCGGAGGCTGGGTCCGGTGTGTAGACGGGTCTGTCTGTGTCGGAGGCTGGGACTGGTGTGTAGACGGGTCTGTCTGTGTCGGAGGCTGGGACTGGTGTGTAGACGGGTCTGTCTGTGTGTCGGAGGCTGGGACTGGTGTGTCGACGGGACTGTCTGTGTCGGAGGCTGGGACCGGTGCGGAGACGGGTCTGTCTGTGTCGGAGGCTGGGACCGGTGCGGAGACGGGACTGTCTGTGTCGGAGGCTGGGACCGGTGTGTAGACGGGACTGTCTGTGTCGGAGGCTGGGACCGGTGCGGAGAGGGGTCTGTCTGTGTCGGAGGCTGGGACCGGTGTGTAGATGGGACTGTCTGTGTCGGAGGCTGGGACCGGTGTGTAGACGGGACTGTCTGTGTCGGAGGCTGGGTCCGGTGTGTCGACGGGTCTGTCTGTGTCGGAGGCTGGGACCGGTGTGTAGACGGGTCTGTCTGTGTCGGAGGCTGGGACCGGTGTGTAGACGGGACTGTCTGTGTCGGAGGCTGGGACCGGTGTGTAGACGGGTCTGTCTGTGTCGGAGGCTGGGTCCGGTGTGTAGACGGGTCTGTCTGTATCGGACGCTGGGACCGGTGTGTTGACGGGTCTGTCTGTGTCGGAGGCTGGGTCCGGTGTGTAGACGGGTCTGTCTGTGTCGGAGGCTGGGACCGGTGTGTAGACGGGTCTGTCTGTGTCGGAGGCTGGGACCGGTGTGTAGACGGGTCTGTCTGTGTCGGAGGCTGGGTCCGGTGTGTAGACGGGTCTGTCTGTATCGGAGGCTGGGACCGGTGTGTAGACGGGTCTGTCTGTGTCGGAGGCTGGGTCCGGTGTGTAGACGGGTCTGTCTGTGTCGGAGGCTGGGACCGGTGCGGAGACGGGTCTGTCTGTCTCGGAGGCTGGGACCGATGTGTAGACAGGACTGTCTGTGTCGGAGGCTGGGACCGGTGCGTAGACGGGACTGTCTGTGTCGGAGGCTGGGACCGGTGTGTAGACGGGTCTGTCTGTGTCGGAGGCTGGGACCGGTGCAGAGACAGGTCTGTCTGTGTCGGAGGCTGGGACCGGTGTGTAGACGGGTCTGTCTGTGTCGGAGGCTGGGTCCGGTGTGTAGACGGGTCTGTCTGTGTCGGAGGCTGGGACTGGTGTGTAGACGGGTCTGTCTGTGTCGGAGGCTGGGACTGGTGTGTAGACGGGTCTGTCTGTGTGTCGGAGGCTGGGACTGGTGTGTCGACGGGACTGTCTGTGTCGGAGGCTGGGACCGGTGCGGAGACGGGTCTGTCTGTGTCGGAGGCTGGGACCGGTGCGGAGACGGGACTGTCTGTGTCGGAGGCTGGGACCGGTGTGTAGACGGGACTGTCTGTGTCGGAGGCTGGGAACGGTGCGGAGAGGGGTCTGTCTGTGTCGGAGGCTGGGACCGGTGCGGAGAGGGGTCTGTCTGTGTCGGAGGCTGGGACCGGTGTGTAGACGGGTCTGTCTGTGTCGGAGGCTGGGACCGGTGCAGAGACAGGTCTGTCTGTGTCGGAGGCTGGGACCGGTGTGTAGACGGGTCTGTCTGTGTCGGAGGCTGGGTCCGGTGTGTAGACGGGTCTGTCTGTGTCGGAGGCTGGGACTGGTGTGTAGACGGGTCTGTCTGTGTGTCGGAGGCTGGGACCGGTGTGTAGACGGGTCTGTCTGTGTCGGAGGCTGGGTCCGGTGTGTAGACGGGTCTGTCTGTGTCGGAGGCTGGGACTGGTGTGTAGACGGGTCTGTCTGTGTCGGAGGCTGGGACTGGTGTGTAGACGGGTCTGTCTGTGTGTCGGAGGCTGGGACTGGTGTGTCGACGGGACTGTCTGTGTCGGAGGCTGGGACCGGTGCGGAGACGGGTCTGTCTGTGTCGGAGGCTGGGACCGGTGCGGAGACGGGACTGTCTGTGTCGGAGGCTGGGACCGGTGTGTAGACGGGACTGTCTGTGTCGGAGGCTGGGACCGGTGCGGAGAGGGGTCTGTCTGTGTCGGAGGCTGGGACCGGTGTGTAGATGGGACTGTCTGTGTCGGAGGCTGGGACCGGTGTGTAGACGGGTCTGTCTGTGTCGGAGGCTGGGTCCGGTGTGTAGACGGGTCTGTCTGTGTCGGAGGCTGGGACCGGTGCGGAGACGGGTCTGTCTGTGTCGGAGGCTGGGACCGGTGCGGAGACGGGTCTGTCTGTGTCGGAGGCTGGGACCGGTGCGTAGACGGGACTGTCTGTGTCGGAGGCTGGGACCGGTGCGGAGACGGGTCTGTCTGTGTCGGAGGCTGGGACCGGTGCGGAGACGGGACTGTCTGTGTCGGAGGCTGGGACCGGTGTGTAGACGGGACTGTCTGTGTCGGAGGCTGGGAACGGTGCGGAGAGGGGTCTGTCTGTGTCGGAGGCTGGGACCGGTGCGGAGAGGGGTCTGTCTGTGTCGGAGGCTGGGACCGGTGTGTAGACGGGTCTGTCTGTGTCGGAGGCTGGGACCGGTGCAGAGACAGGTCTGTCTGTGTCGGAGGCTGGGACCGGTGTGTAGACGGGTCTGTCTGTGTCGGAGGCTGGGTCCGGTGTGTAGACGGGTCTGTCTGTGTCGGAGGCTGGGACTGGTGTGTAGACGGGTCTGTCTGTGTGTCGGAGGCTGGGACTGGTGTGTCGACGGGACTGTCTGTGTCGGAGGCTGAGACCGGTGCGGAGACGGGTCTGTCTGTGTCGGAGGCTGGGACCAGTGCGGAGACGGGACTGTCTGTGTCGGAGGCTGGGACCGGTGCGGAGACGGGTCTGTCTGTGTCGGAGGCTGGGACCGATGTGTAGAAAGGACTGTCTGTGTCGGAGGCTGGGACCGGTGCGTAGACGGGACTGTCTGTGTCGGAGGCTGGGACCGGTGTGTAGACGGGTCTGTCTGTGTTGGAGGCTGGGACCGGTGTGCAGACGGGTCTGTCTGTGCTGGTGGCTGGGACCGGTGTGTAGACGGGTCTGTCAGTGTCGAAGGCTGGGACCGGTGTGTAGAATGGTCCGTCTGTGTTGGAGGCTGGGACCGGTGTGTAGACGGGTCTGTCTGTGTCGGAGGCTGGGACCGGTGCGGAGACGGGTCTGTCTGTGTCGGAGGCTGGGACCGGTGTGTAGACGGGTCCGTCTGTGTCGGAGGCTGGGACCGGTGTGTAGACGGGTCCGTCTGTGTCGGAGGCTGGGACCGGTGTGTAGACGGGTCCGTCTGTGTCAGAGGCTGGGACCGGTGTGTAGACGGGTCCGTCTGTGTCGGAGGCTGGGACCGGTGTGTAGACAGGTCCGTCTGTGTTGGAGGCTGGGACCGGTGCGTAGACGGGACTGTCTGTGTCAGAGGCTGGGACCGGTATGTAGACGGGATGTCTGTGTCGGAGGCTGGGACCGGTGCGGAGACAGGTCTGTCTGTGTCGGAGGCTGGGACCGGAGCGGAGACGGGACTGTCTGTGTCGGAGGCTGGGACCAGTGTGTAGACGGGTCTGTCTGTGTCGGAGGCTGGGACCAGTGTGTAGACGGGTCTGTCTGTGTCGGAGGCTGGGACCGGTGTGTAGACGGGTCTGTCTGTGTCGGAGGCTGGGACCGGTGTGTAGACGTGTCTGTCTGTGTCGGAGGCTGGGACCGGTGCGGAGAGGGGTCTGTCTGTGTCGGAGGCTGGGACCGGTGCGGAGAGGGGTCTGTCTGTGTCGGAGGCTGGGACCGGTGTGTAGACGGGTCTGTCTGTGTCGGAGGCTGGGACCGGTGCAGAGACAGGTCTGTCTGTGTCGGAGGCTGGGACCGGTGTGTAGACGGGTCTGTCTGTGTCGGAGGCTGGGTCCGGTGTGTAGACGGGTCTGTCTGTGTCGGAGGCTGGGACCGGTGTGTAGACCGGTCTGTCTGTGTCGGAGGCTGGGACTGGTGTGTAGACGGGTCTGTCTGTGTGTCGGAGGCTGGGACTGGTGTGTCGACGGGACTGTCTGTGTCGGAGGCTGGGACCGGTGCGGAGACGGGTCTGTCTGTGTCGGAGGCTGGGACCGGTGCGGAGACGGGACTGTCTGTGTCGGAGGCTGGGACCGGTGTGTAGACGGGACTGTCTGTGTCGGAGGCTGGGACCGGTGCGGAGAGGGGTCTGTCTGTGTCGGAGGCTGGGACCGGTGTGTAGATGGGACTGTCTGTGTCGGAGGCTGGGACCGGTGTGTAGACGGGACTGTCTGTGTCGGAGGCTGGGTCCGGTGTGTCGACGGGTCTGTCTGTGTCGGAGGCTGGGACCGGTGTGTAGACGGGTCTGTCTGTGTCGGAGGCTGGGACCGGTGTGTAGACGGGACTGTCTGTGTCGGAGGCTGGGACCGGTGTGTAGACGGGTCTGTCTGTGTCGGAGGCTGGGTCCGGTGTGTAGACGGGTCTGTCTGTATCGGACGCTGGGACCGGTGTGTTGACGGGTCTGTCTGTGTCGGAGGCTGGGTCCGGTGTGTAGACGGGTCTGTCTGTGTCGGAGGCTGGGACCGGTGTGTAGACGGGTCTGTCTGTGTCGGAGGCTGGGACCGGTGTGTAGACGGGTCTGTCTGTGTCGGAGGCTGGGTCCGGTGTGTAGACGGGTCTGTCTGTATCGGAGGCTGGGACCGGTGTGTAGACGGGTCTGTCTGTGTCGGAGGCTGGGTCCGGTGTGTAGACGGGTCTGTCTGTGTCGGAGGCTGGGACCGGTGCGGAGACGGGTCTGTCTGTGTCGGAGGCTGGGACCGATGTGTAGACAGGACTGTCTGTGTCGGAGGCTGGGACCGGTGCGTAGACGGGACTGTCTGTGTCGGAGGCTGGGACCGGTGTGTAGACGGGTCTGTCTGTGTCGGAGGCTGGGACCGGTGCAGAGACAGGTCTGTCTGTGTCGGAGGCTGGGACCGGTGTGTAGACGGGTCTGTCTGTGTCGGAGGCTGGGTCCGGTGTGTCGACGGGTCTGTCTGTGTCGGAGGCTGGGACTGGTGTGTAGACGGGTCTGTCTGTGTCGGAGGCTGGGACTGGTGTGTAGACGGGTCTGTCTGTGTGTCGGAGGCTGGGACTGGTGTGTAGACGGGTCTGTCTGTGTCGGAGGCTGGGTCCGGTGTGTAGACGGGTCTGTCTGTATCGGAGGCTGGGACCGGTGTGTAGACGGGACTGTCTGTGTCGGAGGCTGGGACCGGTGTGTAGACGGGACTGTCTGTGTCGGAGGCTGGGTCCGGTGCGTAGACGGGTCTGTCTGTGTCGGAGGCTGGGACCTGTGTGTAGACGGGTCTGTCTGTGTCGGAGGCTGGGAACGGTGTGTAGACGGGACTGTCTGTGTCGGAGGCTGGGACCGGTGTGTAGACGGGTCTGTCTGTGTCGGAGGCTGGGACCGGTGTGTAGACGGGTCCGTCTGTGTCGGAGGCTGGGACCGGTGTGTAGACGGGTCTGTCTGTGTCGGAGGCTGGGACCGGTGTGTAGACGGGTCTGTCTGTGTCGGAGGCTGGGACCGGTGCGTAGACGGGTCTGTCTGTGTCGGAGGCTGGGACCGGTGCGTAGACGGGACTGTCTGTGTCGGAGGCTGGGACCGGTGCGGAGACGGGTCTGTCTGTGTCCAATGCTCGGACCGGTGTGTAGACGGGTCTGTCTGTGTCGGAGGCTGGGTCCGGTGTGTAGACGGGACTGTCTGTGTCGGAGGCAGGGACCGGTGTGTACACGGGTCTGTGTGTCGGAGGCTGGGACCGGTGTGTAGACGGGTCTGTGTGTCGGAGGCTGGGACCGGTGTGTAGACGGGACTGTCTGTGTCGGAGGCTGGGACCGGTGTGTAGAAGGGTCTGTCTGTATCGGAGGCTGGGACCGGTGTGTAGACGGGTCTGTCTGTGTCGGAGGCTGGGACCGGTGTGTAGACGGGACTGTCTGTGTCGGAGGCTGGGACCGGTGTGTAGACAGGTCTGTCTGTGTCGGAGGCTGGGACTGGTGTGTAGACGGGACTGTCTGTGTCGGAGGCTGGGACCGGTGTGTAGACAGGTCTGTCTGTGTCGGAGGCTGGGACCGGTGTGTAGACGGGACTGTCTGTGTCGGAGGCTGGGTCCGATGCGGAGACGGGACTGTCTGTGTCGGAGGCTGGGACCGATGCGGAGACGTGTCTGTCTGTGTCGGAGGCTGGGACCGATGCGGAGACGTGTCTGTCTGTGTCGGAGGCTGGGACTGGTGTGTAGACGGGACTGTCTGTGTCGGAGGCTGGGACTGGTGAGGAGACGTGTCTGTCTGTGTCGGAGGCTGTGACTGGTGTGTAGACGGGTCTGTCTGTGTCGGAGGCTGGGACCGGTGCGGAGACGGGTCTGTCTGTGTCGGAGGCTGGGACCGATGTGTAGACAGGACTGTCTGTGTCGGAGGCTGTGTCCGGTGTGTAAACGGGACTGTCTGTGTCGGAGGCTGGGACCGGTGTGTAAACGGGACTGTCTGTGTCGGAGGCAGGGACCGGTGTGTACACGGGTCTGTCTGTGTCGGAGGCTGGGACCGGTGTGTAGACGGGTCTGTGTGTCGGAGGCTGGGACCGGTGCGTAGACGGGACTGTCTGTGTCGGAGGCTGGGACCGGTGTGTAGACGGGTCTGTCTGTGTCGGAGGCTGGGACCGGTGTGTAGACGGATCTGTCTGTGTCGGAGGCTGGGACCGGTGTGCAGACGAGTCTGTCTGTGTCGGAGGCTGGGACCGGTGTGTAGACAGGTCTGTCTGTGTCGGAGGCTGGGACCGGTGTGAAGAGGGGTCAATCTGTGTCGGAGGCTGGGACCGGTGTGTAGGTGGGTCTGTCTGTGTCGGAGGCTGGGACCGGTGTGTAGACGGGTCTGTCTGTGTCGGAGGCTGGGACCAGTGTGTAGATGGGTCTGTCTGTGTCGGAGGCTGGGACCAGTGTGTAGACGGGTCTGTCTGTGTCGGAGGCTGGGACCAGTGTGTAGACAGGTCTGTCTGTGTCGGAGGCTGGGACCGGTGTGTAGACGGGACTGTCTGTGTCGGAGGCTGGGTCCGATGCGGAGACGGGACTGTCTGTGTCGGAGGCTGGGACCGATGCGGAGACGTGTCTGTCTGTGTCGGAGGCTGGGACCGATGCGGAGACGTGTCTGTCTGTGTCGGAGGCTGGGACTGGTGTGTAGACGGGACTGTCTGTGTCGGAGGCTGGGACTGGTGAGGAGACGTGTCTGTCTGTGTCGGAGGCTGTGACTGGTGTGTAGACGGGTCTGTCTGTGTCGGAGGCTGGGACCGGTGCGGAGACGGGTCTGTCTGTGTCGGAGGCTGGGACCGATGTGTAGACAGGACTGTCTGTGTCGGAGGCTGTGTCCGGTGTGTAAACGGGACTGTCTGTGTCGGAGGCAGGGACCGGTGTGTACACGGGTCTGTCTGTGTCGGAGGCTGGGACCGGTGTGTAGACGGGTCTGTGTGTCGGAGGCTGGGACCGGTGCGTAGACGGGACTGTCTGTGTCGGAGGCTGGGACCGGTGTGTAGACGGGTCTGTCTGTGTCGGAGGCTGGGACCGGTGTGTAGACGGATCTGTCTGTGTCGGAGGCTGGGACCGGTGTGCAGACGAGTCTGTCTGTGTCGGAGGCTGGGACCCGTGTGTAGACAGGTCTGTCTGTGTCGGAGGCTGGGACCGGTGTGAAGAGGGGTCAATCTGTGTCGGAGGCTGGGACCGGTGTGTAGGTGGGTCTGTCTGTGTCGGAGGCTGGGACCGGTGTGTAGACGGGTCTGTCTGTGTCGGAGGCTGGGACCAGTGTGTAGATGGGTCTGTCTGTGTCGGAGGCTGGGACCAGTGTGTAGACGGGTCTGTCTGTGTCGGAGGCTGGGACCGGTGCGTAGACGGGACTGTCTGTGTCGGAGGCTGGGACCGGTGTGTAGACGGGTCCGTCTGTGTCGGAGGCTGGGACCGGTGTGTAGACGGGTCCGTCTGTGTCGGAGGCTGGGACCGGTGTGTAGACGGGTCCGTCTGTGTCGGAGGCTGGGACCGGTGTGTAGACGGGTCAGTCTGGTTCGGAGGCTGGGACCGGTGTGTAGACGGGTCTGTCTGTGTCGGAGGCTGGGACCGGTGTGTAGACGGGTCTGTCTGTGTCGGAGGCTGGGACCGATGCGGAGACGTGTCTGTCTGTGTCGGAGGCTGGGACCGATGCGGAGACGTTTCTGTCTGTGTCGGAGGCTGGGACTGGTGTGTAGACGGGGCTGTCTGTGTCGGAGGCTGGGACTGGTGAGGAGACGTGTCTGTCTGTGTCGGAGGCTGGGACTGGTGCGGAGACGGGTCTGCCTGTGTCGGAGGCTGGGACTGGTGCGGAGACGGGTCTGTCTGTGTCGGAGGCTGGGACCGGTGCGGAGACGGGTCTGTCTGTGTCGGAGGCTGGGACCGGTGTGCAGACGGGACTGTCTGTGTCGGAGGCCGGGACCGTTGCGGAGAGGGGTCTGTCTGTGTCGGAGGCTGGGTTCGGTGTGTAGACGGGTCTGTCTGTGTCGGAGGCTGGGACCGGAGCGGAGACGTGTCAGTCTGTGTCGGAGGCTGGGACCGGTGCAGAGACGGGACTGTCTGTGTCGGAGGCTGGGACTGGTGTGTAGACGGGACTGTCTGTGTCGGAGGCTGGGACCGGTGCGTAGACGGGACTGTCTGTGTCGGAGGCTGGGACCGGTGTGTAGACGGGTCTGTCTGTGTCGGAGGCTGGGTCCGATGCGGAGAGGGGACTGTCTGTGTCGGAGGCTGGGACCGGTGCGTAGACGGGACTGTCTGTATCGGAGGCTGGGACCCGTGCGTAGATGGGACTGTCTGTGTCAGAGGCTGGGACCGGTATGTAGACGGGACTGTCTGTGTCGGAGGCTGGGACCGGTGCGTAGACGGGACTGTCTGTGTCGGAGGCTGGGACCGGTGTGTAGACAGGTCTGTCTGTGTCGGAGGCTGGGACCGGTGCGTAGACGGGTCTGTCTGTGTCGGAGGCTGGGACCGATGCGCAGACGGGTCTGTCTGTGTCGGAGGCTGGGACCGGTGCGGAGACGGGTCTGTCTGTGTCCAGTGCTCGGACCGGTGTGTAGACGGGTCTGTCTGTGTCGGAGGCTGGGTCCGGTGTGTAGACGGGACTGTCTGTGTCGGAAGCAGGGACCGGTGTGTACACGGGTCTGTGTGTCGGAGGCTGGGACCGGTGTGTAGACGGGTCTGTGTGTCGGAGGCTGGGACCGGTGTGTAGACGGGACTGTCTGTGTCGGAGGCTGGGACCGGTGTGTAGACGGGTCTGTCTGTGTCGGAGGCTGGGACCGGTGTGTAGACGGGACTGTCTGTGTCGGAGGCTGGGACCGGTGTGTAGACGGGTCTGTCTGTGTCGGAGGCTGGGACTGGTGTGTAGACGGGACTGTCTGTGTCGGAGGCTGGGACCGGTGTGTAGACAGGTCTGTCTGTGTCGGAGGCTGGGACCGGTGTGTAGACGGGACTGTCTGTGTCGGAGGCTGGGTCCGATGCGGAGACGGGACTGTCTGTGTCGGAGGCTGGGACCGATGCGGAGACGTGTCTGTCTGTGTCGGAGGCTGGGACCGATGCGGAGACGTGTCTGTCTGTGTCGGAGGCTGGGACTGGTGTGTAGACGGGACTGTCTGTGTCGGAGGCTGGGACTGGTGAGGAGACGTGTCTGTCTGTGTCGGAGGCTGTGACTGGTGTGTAGACGGGTCTGTCTGTGTCGGAGGCTGGGACCGGTGCGGAGACGGGTCTGTCTGTGTCGGAGGCTGGGACCGATGTGTAGACAGGACTGTCTGTGTCGGAGGCTGGGACCGGTGCGTAGACGGGACTGTCTGTGTCGGAGGCTGGGACCGGTGTGTAGACGGGTCTGTCTGTGTTGGAGGCTGGGACCGGTGTGCAGACGGGTCTGTCTGTGCTGGAGGCTGGGACCGGTGTGTAGACGGGTCTGTCAGTGTCGGAGGCTGGGACCGGTGTGTAGAATGGTCCGTCTGTGTTGGAGGCTGGGACCGGTGTGTAGACGGGTCTGTCTGTGTCGGAGGCTGGGACCGGTGCGGAGACGGGTCTGTCTGTGTCGGAGGCTGGGACCGGTGTGTAGACGGGTCCGTCTGTGTCGGAGGCTGGGACCGGTGTGTAGACGGGTCCGTCTGTGTCGGAGGCTGGGACCGGTGTGTAGACGGGTCCGTCTGTGTCAGAGGCTGGGACCGGTGTGTAGACGGGTCCGTCTGTGTCGGAGGCTGGGACCGGTGTGTAGACTGGTCCGTCTGTGTTGGAGGCTGGGACCGGTGCGTAGACGGGACTGTCTGTGTCAGAGGCTGGGACCGGTATGTAGACGGGATGTCTGTGTCGGAGGCTGGGACCGGTGCGGAGACAGGTCTGTCTGTGTCGGAGGCTGGGACCGGAGCGGAGACGGGACTGTCTGTGTCGGAGGCTGGGACCAGTGTGTAGACGGGTCTGTCTGTGTCGGAGGCTGGGACCAGTGTGTAGACGGGTCTGTCTGTGTCGGAGGCTGGGACCGGTGTGTAGACGGGTCTGTCTGTGTCGGAGGCTGGGACCGGTGTGTAGACGTGTCTGTCTGTGTCGGAGGCTGGGACCGGTGCGGAGAGGGGTCTGTCTGTGTCGGAGGCTGGGACCGGTGCGGAGAGGGGTCTGTCTGTGTCGGAGGCTGGGACCGGTGTGTAGACGGGTCTGTCTGTGTCGGAGGCTGGGACCGGTGCAGAGACAGGTCTGTCTGTGTCGGAGGCTGGGACCGGTGTGTAGACGGGTCTGTCTGTGTCGGAGGCTGGGTCCGGTGTGTAGACGGGTCTGTCTGTGTCGGAGGCTGGGACTGGTGTGTAGACGGGTCTGTCTGTGTCGGAGGCTGGGACTGGTGTGTAGACGGGTCTGTCTGTGTGTCGGAGGCTGGGACTGGTGTGTCGACGGGACTGTCTGTGTCGGAGGCTGGGACCGGTGCGGAGACGGGTCTGTCTGTGTCGGAGGCTGGGACCGGTGCGGAGACGGGACTGTCTGTGTCGGAGGCTGGGACCGGTGTGTAGACGGGACTGTCTGTGTCGGAGGCTGGGACCGGTGCGGAGAGGGGTCTGTCTGTGTCGGAGGCTGGGACCGGTGTGTAGATGGGACTGTCTGTGTCGGAGGCTGGGACCGGTGTGTAGACGGGACTGTCTGTGTCGGAGGCTGGGTCCGGTGTGTCGACGGGTCTGTCTGTGTCGGAGGCTGGGACCGGTGTGTAGACGGGTCTGTCTGTGTCGGAGGCTGGGACCGGTGTGTAGACGGGACTGTCTGTGTCGGAGGCTGGGACCGGTGTGTAGACAGGTCTGTCTGTGTCGGAGGCTGGGTCCGGTGTGTAGACGGGTCTGTCTGTATCGGACGCTGGGACCGGTGTGTTGACGGGTCTGTCTGTGTCGGAGGCTGGGTCCGGTGTGTAGACGGGTCTGTCTGTGTCGGAGGCTGGGACCGGTGTGTAGACGGGTCTGTCTGTGTCGGAGGCTGGGACCGGTGTGTAGACGGGTCTGTCTGTGTCGGAGGCTGGGTCCGGTGTGTAGACGGGTCTGTCTGTATCGGAGGCTGGGACCGGTGTGTAGACGGGTCTGTCTGTGTCGGAGGCTGGGTCCGGTGTGTAGACGGGTCTGTCTGTGTCGGAGGCTGGGACCGGTGCGGAGACGGGTCTGTCTGTGTCGGAGGCTGGGACCGATGTGTAGACAGGACTGTCTGTGTCGGAGGCTGGGACCGGTGCGTAGACGGGACTGTCTGTGTCGGAGGCTGGGACCGGTGTGTAGACGGGTCTGTCTGTGTCGGAGGCTGGGACCGGTGCAGAGACAGGTCTGTCTGTGTCGGAGGCTGGGACCGGTGTGTAGACGGGTCTGTCTGTGTCGGAGGCTGGGTCCGGTGTCTAGACGGGTCTGTCTGTGTCGGAGGCTGGGACTGGTGTGTAGACGGGTCTGTCTGTGTCGGAGGCTGGGACTGGTGTGTAGACGGGTCTGTCTGTGTGTCGGAGGCTGGGACTGGTGTGTCGACGGGACTGTCTGTGTCGGAGGCTGGGACCGGTGCGGAGACGGGTCTGTCTGTGTCGGAGGCTGGGACCGGTGCGGAGACGGGACTGTCTGTGTCGGAGGCTGGGACCGGTGTGTAGACGGGACTGTCTGTGTCGGAGGCTGGGAACGGTGCGGAGAGGGGTCTGTCTGTGTCGGAGGCTGGGACCGGTGCGGAGAGGGGTCTGTCTGTGTCGGAGGCTGGGACCGGTGTGTAGACGGGTCTGTCTGTGTCGGAGGCTGGGACCGGTGCAGAGACAGGTCTGTCTGTGTCGGAGGCTGGGACCGGTGTGTAGACGGGTCTGTCTGTGTCGGAGGCTGGGTCCGGTGTGTAGACGGGTCTGTCTGTGTGTCGGAGGCTGGGACTGGTGTGTCGACGGGACTGTCTGTGTCGGAGGCTGAGACCGGTGCGGAGACGGGTCTGTCTGTGTCGGAGGCTGGGACCGGTGCGGAGACGGGACTGTCTGTGTCGGAGGCTGGGACCGGTGCGGAGACGGGTCTGTCTGTGTCGGAGGCTGGGACCGATGTGTAGACAGGACTGTCTGTGTCGGAGGCTGGGACCGGTGCGTAGACGGGACTGTCTGTGTCGGAGGCTGGGACCGGTGTGTAGACGGGTCTGTCTGTGTTGGAGGCTGGGACCGGTGTGCAGACGGGTCTGTCTGTGCTGGAGGCTGGGACCGGTGTGTAGACGGGTCTGTCAGTGTCGGAGGCTGGGACCGGTGTGTAGAATGGTCCGTCTGTGTTGGAGGCTGGGACCGGTGTGTAGACGGGTCTGTCTGTGTCGGAGGCTGGGACCGGTGCGGAGACGGGTCTGTCTGTGTCGGAGGCTGGGACCGGTGTGTAGACGGGTCCGTCTGTGTCGGAGGCTGGGACCGGTGTGTAGACGGGTCCGTCTGTGTCGGAGGCTGGGACCGGTGTGTAGACGGGTCCGTCTGTGTCAGAGGCTGGGACCGGTGTGTAGACGGGTCCGTCTGTGTCGGAGGCTGGGACCGGTGTGTAGACAGGTCCGTCTGTGTTGGAGGCTGGGACCGGTGCGTAGACGGGACTGTCTGTGTCAGAGGCTGGGACCGGTATGTAGACGGGATGTCTGTGTCGGAGGCTGGGACCGGTGCGGAGACAGGTCTGTCTGTGTCGGAGGCTGGGACCGGAGCGGAGACGGGACTGTCTGTGTCGGAGGCTGGGACCAGTGTGTAGACGGGTCTGTCTGTGTCGGAGGCTGGGACCAGTGTGTAGACGGGTCTGTCTGTGTCGGAGGCTGGGACCGGTGTGTAGACGGGTCTGTCTGTGTCGGAGGCTGGGACCGGTGTGTAGACGTGTCTGTCTGTGTCGGAGGCTGGGACCGGTGCGGAGAGGGGTCTGTCTGTGTCGGAGGCTGGGACCGGTGCGGAGAGGGGTCTGTCTGTGTCGGAGGCTGGGACCGGTGTGTAGACGGGTCTGTCTGTGTCGGAGGCTGGGACCGGTGCAGAGACAGGTCTGTCTGTGTCGGAGGCTGGGACCGGTGTGTAGACGGGTCTGTCTGTGTCGGAGGCTGGGTCCGGTGTGTAGACGGGTCTGTCTGTGTCGGAGGCTGGGACTGGTGTGTAGACGGGTCTGTCTGTGTCGGAGGCTGGGACTGGTGTGTAGACGGGTCTGTCTGTGTGTCGGAGGCTGGGACTGGTGTGTCGACGGGACTGTCTGTGTCGGAGGCTGGGACCGGTGCGGAGACGGGTCTGTCTGTGTCGGAGGCTGGGACCGGTGCGGAGACGGGACTGTCTGTGTCGGAGGCTGGGACCGGTGTGTAGACGGGACTGTCTGTGTCGGAGGCTGGGACCGGTGCGGAGAGGGGTCTGTCTGTGTCGGAGGCTGGGACCGGTGTGTAGATGGGACTGTCTGTGTCGGAGGCTGGGACCGGTGTGTAGACGGGACTGTCTGTGTCGGAGGCTGGGTCCGGTGTGTCGACGGGTCTGTCTGTGTCGGAGGCTGGGACCGGTGTGTAGACGGGTCTGTCTGTGTCGGAGGCTGGGACCGGTGTGTAGACGGGACTGTCTGTGTCGGAGGCTGGGACCGGTGTGTAGACGGGTCTGTCTGTGTCGGAGGCTGGGTCCGGTGTGTAGACGGGTCTGTCTGTATCGGACGCTGGGACCGGTGTGTTGACGGGTCTGTCTGTGTCGGAGGCTGGGACCGGTGTGTAGACGGGTCCGTCTGTGTCGGAGGCTGGGACCGGTGTGTAGACGGGTCCGTCTGTGTCAGAGGCTGGGACCGGTGTGTAGACGGGTCTGTCTGTGTCGGAGGCTGGGACCGGTGTGTAGACGGGTCTGTCTGTGTCGGAGGCTGGGACCGGTGTGTAGACGGGTCTGTCTGTGTCGGAGGCTGGGTCCGGTGTGTAGACGGGTCTGTCTGTATCGGAGGCTGGGACCGGTGTGTAGACGGGTCTGTCTGTGTCGGAGGCTGGGTCCGGTGTGTAGACGGGTCTGTCTGTGTCGGAGGCTGGGACCGGTGCGGAGACGGGTCTGTCTGTGTCGGAGGCTGGGACCGATGTGTAGACAGGACTGTCTGTGTCGGAGGCTGGGACCGGTGCGTAGACGGGACTGTCTGTGTCGGAGGCTGGGACCGGTGTGTAGACGGGTCTGTCTGTGTCGGAGGCTGGGACCGGTGCAGAGACAGGTCTGTCTGTGTCGGAGGCTGGGACCGGTGTGTAGACGGGTCTGTCTGTGTCGGAGGCTGGGTCCGGTGTGTAGACGGGTCTGTCTGTGTCGGAGGCTGGGACTGGTGTGTAGACGGGTCTGTCTGTGTCGGAGGCTGGGACTGGTGTGTAGACGGGTCTGTCTGTGTGTCGGAGGCTGGGACTGGTGTGTCGACGGGACTGTCTGTGTCGGAGGCTGGGACCGGTGCGGAGACGGGTCTGTCTGTGTCGGAGGCTGGGACCGGTGCGGAGACGGGACTGTCTGTGTCGGAGGCTGGGACCGGTGTGTAGACGGGACTGTCTGTGTCGGAGGCTGGGAACGGTGCGGAGAGGGGTCTGTCTGTGTCGGAGGCTGGGACCGGTGCGGAGAGGGGTCTGTCTGTGTCGGAGGCTGGGACCGGTGTGTAGACGGGTCTGTCTGTGTCGGAGGCTGGGACCGGTGCAGAGACAGGTCTGTCTGTGTCGGAGGCTGGGACCGGTGTGTAGACGGGTCTGTCTGTGTCGGAGGCTGGGTCCGGTGTGTAGACGGGTCTGTCTGTGTCGGAGGCTGGGACTGGTGTGTAGACGGGTCTGTCTGTGTGTCGGAGGCTGGGACTGGTGTGTCGACGGGACTGTCTGTGTCGGAGGCTGAGACCGGTGCGGAGACGGGTCTGTCTGTGTCGGAGGCTGGGACCGGTGCGGAGACGGGACTGTCTGTGTCGGAGGCTGGGACCGGTGCGGAGACGGGTCTGTCTGTGTCGGAGTCTGGGACCGATGTGTAGACAGGACTGTCTGTGTCGGAGGCTGGGACCGGTGCGTAGACGGGACTGTCTGTGTCGGAGGCTGGGACCGGTGTGTAGACGGGTCTGTCTGTGTTGGAGGCTGGGACCGGTGTGCAGACGGGTCTGTCTGTGCTGGTGGCTGGGACCGGTGTGTAGACGGGTCTGTCAGTGTCGGAGGCTGGGACCGGTGTGTAGAATGGTCCGTCTGTGTTGGAGGCTGGGACCGGTGTGTAGACGGGTCTGTCTGTGTCGGAGGCTGGGACCGGTGCGGAGACGGGTCTGTCTGTGTCGGAGGCTGGGACCGGTGTGTAGACGGGTCCGTCTGTGTCGGAGGCTGGGACCGGTGTGTAGACGGGTCCGTCTGTGTCGGAGGCTGGGACCGGTGTGTAGACGGGTCCGTCTGTGTCAGAGGCTGGGACCGGTGTGTAGACGGGTCCGTCTGTGTCGGAGGCTGGGACCGGTGTGTAGACAGGTCCGTCTGTGTTGGAGGCTGGGACCGGTGCGTAGACGGGACTGTCTGTGTCAGAGGCTGGGACCGGTATGTAGACGGGATGTCTGTGTCGGAGGCTGGGACCGGTGCGGAGACAGGTCTGTCTGTGTCGGAGGCTGGGACCGGAGCGGAGACGGGACTGTCTGTGTCGGAGGCTGGGACCAGTGTGTAGACGGGTCTGTCTGTGTCGGAGGCTGGGACCAGTGTGTAGACGGGTCTGTCTGTGTCGGAGGCTGGGACCGGTGTGTAGACGGGTCTGTCTGTGTCGGAGGCTGGGACCGGTGTGTAGACGTGTCTGTCTGTGTCGGAGGCTGGGACCGGTGCGGAGAGGGGTCTGTCTGTGTCGGAGGCTGGGACCGGTGCGGAGAGGGGTCTGTCTGTGTCGGAGGCTGGGACCGGTGTGTAGACGGGTCTGTCTGTGTCGGAGGCTGGGACCGGTGCAGAGACAGGTCTGTCTGTGTCGGAGGCTGGGACCGGTGTGTAGACGGGTCTGTCTGTGTCGGAGGCTGGGTCCGGTGTGTAGACGGGTCTGTCTGTGTCGGAGGCTGGGACCGGTGTGTAGACCGGTCTGTCTGTGTCGGAGGCTGGGACTGGTGTGTAGACGGGTCTGTCTGTGTGTCGGAGGCTGGGACTGGTGTGTCGACGGGACTGTCTGTGTCGGAGGCTGGGACCGGTGCGGAGACGGGTCTGTCTGTGTCGGAGGCTGGGACCGGTGCGGAGACGGGACTGTCTGTGTCGGAGGCTGGGACCGGTGTGTAGACGGGACTGTCTGTGTCGGAGGCTGGGACCGGTGCGGAGAGGGGTCTGTCTGTGTCGGAGGCTGGGACCGGTGTGTAGATGGGACTGTCTGTGTCGGAGGCTGGGACCGGTGTGTAGACGGGACTGTCTGTGTCGGAGGCTGGGTCCGGTGTGTCGACGGGTCTGTCTGTGTCGGAGGCTGGGACCGGTGTGTAGACGGGTCTGTCTGTGTCGGAGGCTGGGACCGGTGTGTAGACGGGACTGTCTGTGTCGGAGGCTGGGACCGGTGTGTAGACGGGTCTGTCTGTGTCGGAGGCTGGGTCCGGTGTGTAGACGGGTCTGTCTGTATCGGACGCTGGGACCGGTGTGTTGACGGGTCTGTCTGTGTCGGAGGCTGGGTCCGGTGTGTAGACGGGTCTGTCTGTGTCGGAGGCTGGGACCGGTGTGTAGACGGGTCTGTCTGTGTCGGAGGCTGGGACCGGTGTGTAGACGGGTCTGTCTGTGTCGGAGGCTGGGTCCGGTGTGTAGACGGGTCTGTCTGTATCGGAGGCTGGGACCGGTGTGTAGACGGGTCTGTCTGTGTCGGAGGCTGGGTCCGGTGTGTAGACGGGTCTGTCTGTGTCGGAGGCTGGGACCGGTGCGGAGACGGGTCTGTCTGTGTCGGAGGCTGGGACCGATGTGTAGACAGGACTGTCTGTGTCGGAGGCTGGGACCGGTGCGTAGACGGGACTGTCTGTGTCGGAGGCTGGGACCGGTGTGTAGACGGGTCTGTCTGTGTCGGAGGCTGGGACCGGTGCAGAGACAGGTCTGTCTGTGTCGGAGGCTGGGACCGGTGTGTAGACGGGTCTGTCTGTGTCGGAGGCTGGGTCCGGTGTGTCGACGGGTCTGTCTGTGTCGGAGGCTGGGACTGGTGTGTAGACGGGTCTGTCTGTGTCGGAGGCTGGGACTGGTGTGTAGACGGGTCTGTCTGTGTGTCGGAGGCTGGGACTGGTGTGTCGACGGGACTGTCTGTGTCGGAGGCTGGGACCGGTGCGGAGACGGGTCTGTCTGTGTCGGAGGCTGGGACCGGTGCGGAGACGGGACTGTCTGTGTCGGAGGCTGGGACCGGTGTGTAGACGGGACTGTCTGTGTCGGAGGCTGGGAACGGTGCGGAGAGGGGTCTGTCTGTGTCGGAGGCTGGGACCGGTGTGTAGACGGGTCTGTCTGTGTCGGAGGCTGGGTCCGGTGTGTAGACGGGTCTGTCTGTGTCGGAGGCTGGGACTGGTGTGTAGACGGGTCTGTCTGTGTGTCGGAGGCTGGGACTGGTGTGTCGACGGGACTGTCTGTGTCGGAGGCTGAGACCGGTGCGGAGACGGGTCTGTCTGTGTCGGAGGCTGGGACCGGTGCGGAGACGGGACTGTCTGTGTCGGAGGCTGGGACCGGTGTGTAGACGGGACTGTCTGTGTCGGAGGCTGGGACCGGTGCGGAGAGGGGTCTGTCTGTGTCGGAGGCTGGGACCGGTATGTAGACGGGACTGTCTGTGTCGGAGGCTGGGACAGGTGTGTAGACGGGACTGTCTGTGTCAGAGGCTGGGTCCGGTGTGTCGACGGGTCTGTCTGTGTCGGAGGCTGGGACCGGTGTGTAGACGGGTCTGTCTGTGTCGGAGGCTGGGACCGGTGTGTAGACGGGACTGTCTGTGTCGGAGGCTGGGACCGGTGTGTAGACGGGTCTGTCTGTGTCGGAGGCTGGGTCCGGTGTGTAGACGGGTCTGTCTGTATCGGAGGCTGGGACCGGTGTGTTGACGGGTCTGTCTGTGTCGGAGGCTGGGTCCGGTGTGTAGACGGGTCTGTCTGTGTCGGAGGCTGGGACCGGTGTGTAGACGGGTCTGTCTGTGTCGGAGGCTGGGACCGGTGTGTAGACGGGTCTGTCTGTGTCGGAGGCTGGGTCGGTGTGTAGACGGGTCTGTCTGTATCGGAGGCTGGGACCGGTGTGTAGACGGGTCTGTCTGTGTCGGAGGCTGGGTCCGGTGTGTACACGGGTCTGTCTGTGTCGGAGGCTGGGACCGGTGCGGAGACGGGTCTGTCTGTGTCGGAGGCTGGGACCGGTGTGTAGACGGGTCTGTCTGTATCGGAGGCTGGGACCGGTGTGTAGACGGGACTGTCTGTGTCGGAGGCTGGGACCGGTGTGTAGACGGGACTGTCTGTGTCGGAGGCTGGGACCGGTGCGTAGACGGGTCTGTCTGTGTCGGAGGCTGGGACCTGTGTGTAGACGGGTCTGTCTGTGTCGGAGGCTGGGAACGGTGTGTAGACGGGACTGTCTGTGTCGGAGGCTGGGACCGGTGTGTAGACGGGTCTGTCTGTGTCGGAGGCTGGGACCGGTGTGTAGACGGGTCCGTCTGTGTCGGAGGCTGGGACCGGTGTGTAGACGGGTCTGTCTGTGTCGGAGGCTGGGACGGTGTGTAGACGGGTCTGTCTGTGTCGGAGGCTGGGACCGGTGCGTAGACGGGACTGTCTGTGTCGGAGGCTGGGACGGTGCGTAGACGGGACTGTCTGTGTCGGAGGCTGGGACTGGTGCGTAGACGGGACTGTCTGTGTCGGAGGCTGGGACCGGTGCGGAGAGGGGTATGTCTGTGTCGGAGGCTGTGACTGGGGCGGAGACGAGTCTGTCTGTGTCGGAGGCTGGGACCAGTGTGTAGACGGGTCTGTCTGTGTCGGAGGCTGGGACCGGTGTGTAGACGGGTCTGTCTGTGTCGGAGGCTGGGACCGGTGTGTAGACGGGTCTGTCTGTGTCGGAGGCTGGGACCGGTGCGGAGAGGGGTCTGTCTGTGTCGGAGGCTGGGACCGGTGCGGAGAGGGGTCTGTCTGTGTCGGAGGCTGGGTCCGGTGTGTAGACGGATCTGTCTGTGTCGGAGGCTGGGACTGGTGTGTAGACGGGTCTGTCTGTGTCGGAGGCTGGGACTGGTGTGTAGACGGGTCTGTCTGTGTGTCGGAGGCTGGGACCGGTGTGTCGACAGGACTGTCTGTGTCGGAGGCTGGGACCGGTGCGGAGACGGGTCTGTCTGTGTCGGAGGCTGGGACCGGTGCGGAGACGGGGACTGTCTGTGTCGGAGGCTGGGACCGGTGTGTAGACGGGACTGTCTGTGTCGGAGGCTGGGTCCGGTGTGTCGACGGGTCTGTCTGTGTCGGAGGCTGGGACCGGTGTGTG
>JANJGN010002550.1:0-17500 GCA_026770705.1 Isurus oxyrinchus
ACGGGTGTCTCTCAGTCCCTCTCTCAGGGAGATATCTGTACACTGACTGGTGTCTCTCAGTCCCCTCTCTCCCTCTCAGTGAGATATCTGTACACTGACTGGTGTCTCTCAGTCCCTCTCTCTCAGGGAGATATCTGTACACTGACTGGTGTCTCTCAGTCCCCTCTCTCTCTCTCAGGGAGATATCTGTACACTGACTGTTGTCTCTCAGTCCCCTCTCTCTCAGGGAGATATCTGTACACTGACTGGTGTCTCTCAGTCCCTGTCTCTCTCAGGGAGATATCTGGACACTGACTGGTGTCTCTCAGTCCCTCTCTCTCTCAGGGAGATATCTGGACACTGACTGTTGTCTCTCAGTCCCTCTCTCTCTCTCAGGGAGATATCTGTACACTGACTGGTGTCTCTCAGTCCCTCTCTCTCAGGGAGATATCTGTACACTGACTGGTGTCTCTCAGTCCCTCTCTCTCAGGGAGATATCTGTACACTGACTGGTGTCTCTCAGTCCCTCTCTCTCTCTCAGGGAGATATCTGTACACTGACTGGTGTCTCTCAGTCCCTCTCTCTCTCTCAGGGAGATATCTGTACACTGACTGGTGTCTCTCAGTCCCTCTCTCTGTGGGAGATATCTGTACACTGACTGGTGTCTCTCAGTCCCTCTCTCTCTCTCAGGGAGATATCTGTACACTGACTGGTGTCTCTCAGTCCCTCACTCTCTCAGGGAGATATCTGTACACTGACTGGTGTCTCTCAGTCCCTCTCTCTCTCTCTGGGAGATATCTGTACACTGACTGGTGTCTCTCAGTCCCTCTCTCTCTCAGGGAGATATCTGTACACTGACTGGTGTCTCTCAGTCCCTCTCTCTCTCAGGGAGATATCTGTACACTGACTGGTGTCTCTCAGTCCCTCTCTCTCTCTCAGGGAGATATCTGTACACTGACTGGTGTCTCTCAGTCCCTCTCTCTCTCAGGGAGATATCTGTACACTGACTGGTGTCTCTCAGTCCCCTCTCTCTCTCAGGGAGATATCTGTACACTGACTGGTGTCTCTCAGTCCCATCTCTCTCAGGGAGATATCTGTACACTGACTGGTGTCTCTCAGTCCCTCTCTCTCTCAGGGAGATATCTGTACACTGACTGGTGTCTCTCAGTCCCTCTCTCTCTCTCAGGGAGATATCTGTACACTGACTGGTGTCTCTCAGTCCCCCCTCTCTCTCAGGGAGATATCTGTACACTGACTGATGTCTCTCAGTCCCCCTCTCTCTCAGGGAGATATCTGTACACTGACTGATGTCTCTCAGTCCCTCTCTCTCTCTCAGGGAGATATCAGTACACTGACTGGTGTCTCTCAGTCTCTCTCTCTCAGGGACATATCTGTACACTGACTGGTGTCTCTCAGTCCCTCTCTCTCTCAGGGAGATATCTGTACACTGACTGGTGTCTCTCAGTCTCCTCTCTCTCAGTGAGATATCTGTACACTGACTGGTGTCTCTCAGTCCCCTCTCTCTCTCAGGGAGATATCTGTACACTGACTGGTGTCTCTCAGTCCCTCTCTCTGTGGGAGATATCTGTACACTGACTGGTGTCTCTCAGTCCCTCTCTCTCTCTCAGGGAGATATCTGTACACTGACTGGTGTCTCTCAGTCCCTCACTCTCTCAGGGAGATATCTGTACACTGACTGGTGTCTCTCAGTCCCTCTCTCTCTCTCTGGGAGATATCTGTACACTGACTGGTGTCTCTCAGTCCCTCTCTCTCTCAGGGAGATATCTGTACACTGACTGGTGTCTCTCAGTCCCTCTCTCTCTCAGGGAGATATCTGTACACTGACTGGTGTCTCTCAGTCCCTCTCTCTCTCTCAGGGAGATATCTGTACACTGACTGGTGTCTCTCAGTCCCTCTCTCTCTCAGGGAGATATCTGTACACTGACTGGTGTCTCTCAGTCCCCTCTCTCTCTCAGGGAGATATCTGTACACTGACTGGTGTCTCTCAGTCCCATCTCTCTCAGGGAGATATCTGTACACTGACTGGTGTCTCTCAGTCCCTCTCTCTCTCAGGGAGATATCTGTACACTGACTGGTGTCTCTCAGTCCCTCTCTCTCTCTCAGGGAGATATCTGTACACTGACTGGTGTCTCTCAGTCCCCCCTCTCTCTCAGGGAGATATCTGTACACTGACTGATGTCTCTCAGTCCCCCTCTCTCTCAGGGAGATATCTGTACACTGACTGATGTCTCTCAGTCCCTCTCTCTCTCTCAGGGAGATATCAGTACACTGAATGGTGTCTCTCAGTCTCTCTCTCTCAGGGACATATCTGTACACTGACTGGTGTCTCTCAGTCCCTCTCTCTCTCAGGGAGATATCTGTACACTGACTGGTGTCTCTCAGTCCCCTCTCTCTCAGGGAGATATCTGTACACTGACTGGTGTCTCTCAGTCTCCTCTCTCTCAGTGAGATATCTGTCCACTGACTGGTGTCTCTCAGTCCCCTCTCTCTCTCAGGGAGATATCTGTACACTGACTGGTGTCTCTCAGTCCCTCTCTCTCTCAGGGAGATATCTGTACACTGACTGGTGTCTCTCAGTCCCCTCTCTCTCAGGGAGATATCTGTACACTGACTGGTGTCTCTCAGTCCCTCTCTCTCAGGGAGATATCTGTACACTGACTGGTGTCTCTCAGTCCCTCTCTCTCTCTCAGGGAGATATCTGTACACTGACTGGTGTCTCTCAGTCCCACTCTCTGTGGGAGATATCTGTACACTGACTGGTGTCTCTCAGTCCCTCTCTCTCTCTCAGGGAGATATCTGTACACTGACTGGTGTCTCTCAGTCCCTCACTCTCTCAGGGAGATATCTGTACACTGACTGGTGTCTCTCAGTCCCGCTCTCTCTCTCAGGGAGATATCAGTACACTGACTGGTGTCTCTCAGTCTCTCTCTCTCAGGGACATATCTGTACACTGACTGGTGTCTCTCAGTCCCTGTCTCTCTCAGGGAGATATCTGTACACTGACTGGTGTCTCTCAGTCCCCTCTCTCTCAGGGAGATATCTGTACACTGACTGGTGTCTCTCAGTCTCCTCTCTCTCAGTGAGATATCTGTACACTGACTGGTGTCTCTCAGTCCCCTCTCTCTCTCAGGGAGATATCTGTACACTGACTGGTGTCTCTCAGTCCCTCTCTCTCTCAGGGAGATATCTGTACACTGACTGGTGTCTCTCAGTCCCTCTCTCTCAGGGAGATATCTGTACACTGACTGGTGTCTCTCAGTCTCTCTCTCTCTCAGGGAGATATCTGTACGCTGACTGGTGTCTCTCAGTCCCTCTCTCTCTCGCAGGGAGATATCTGTACACTGACTGGTGTCTCTCAGTCCCTCTCTCTCTCAGGGAGATATCTGTACACCGACTGGTGTCTCTCAGTCCCCTCTCTCTCAGGGAGATATCTGTACACTGACTGGTGTCTCTCAGTCCCTTTCTCTCTCAGGGAGAAATCTGTACACCGACTGGTGTCTCTCAGTCCCTCTCTCTCAGGGAGATATCTGTACATTGACTGGTGTCTCTCACTCACTCTCTCTCAGGGAGATATCTGCACACTGACTGGTGTCTCTCAGTCCCTCTCTCTCTCAGGGAGATATCTGTACACTGACTGGTATCACTCTGTCCCCTCTCTCTCTCTCAGGGAGATATCCTTACACAGACTGGTGTCTCTCAGTCCCCTCTCTCTCAGGGAGATATCTGTACACTGACCGGTGTCTCTCAGTCCCTCTCTCTCTCAGGGAGATATCTGTACACTGACTGGTGTCTCTCAGTCCCCTCTCTCTCAGGAAGATATCTGTACACTGACTGGTGTCTCTCAGTCCCTCTCTCTCAGGGAGAAATCTGTACACTGACTGGTGTCTCTCAGTCCCGCTGTCTCTCAGGGAGATATCTGTACACTGACTGGTGTCTCTCAGTCTCTCTCTCTCTCAGGGAGATATCTGTACACTGACTGGTGTCTCTCAGTCCCTCTCTCTCAGGGAGATATCTGTACACTGACTGGTGTCTCTCAGTCCCGCTGTCTCTCAGGGAGATATCTGTACACTGACTGGTGTCTCTCAGTCCCTCTCTCTCTCTCAGGGAGATATCTGTACACTGACTGGTGTCTCTCAGTCCCCTCTCTCTCAGGGAGATATCTGTACACTGACTGGTGTCTCTCAGTCCCCTCTCTCTCAGGGAGATATCTGTACACTGACTGGTGTCTCTCAGTCCCCTCTCTCAGGGAGATATCTGTACACTGACTGGTGTCTCTCAGTCCCTCTCTCTCAGGGAGATATCTGTACACTGACTGGTGTCTCTCAGTCCCCTCTCTCTCTCAGGGAGATATCTGCACACTGACTGGTGTCTCTCAGTCCCTCTCTCTCTCAGGGAGATATCTGTACACTGACTGGTGTCTCTCAGTCCCCTCTCTCTCTCAGGGAGATATCTGTACACTGACTGGTGTCTCTCAGTCCCTCTCTCTCTCAGGGAGATATCTGTACACTGACTGGTGTCTCTCAGTCCCTCTCTCTCTCAGGGAGATATCTGTACACTGACTGGTATCTCTCAGTCCCCTCTCTCTCTCAGGGAGATATCTGCACACTGACTGGTGTCTCTCAGTCCCTCTCTCTCTCAGGGAGATATCTGTACACTGACTGGTGTCTCTCAGTCCCCTCTCTCTCTCAGGGAGATATCTGTACACTGACTGGTGTCTCTCAGTCCCTCTCTCTCTCAGGGAGATATCTGTACACTGACTGGTGTCTCTCAGTCCCTCTCTCTCTCAGGGAGATATCTGTACACTGACTGGTGTCTCTCAGTCCCCTCTCTCTCTCAGGGAGATATCTGTACACTGACTGGGGTCTCTCAGTCCCCTCTCTCAGGGAGATATCTGTACACTGACTGGTGTCTCTCAGTCCCCTCTCTCAGGGAGATATCTGTACACTGACTGGTGTCTCTCAGTCCCTCTCTCTCTCTCAGGGAGATATCTGTACACTGACTGGTTTCTCTCAGTCCCCTCCTTGGTCAGTGAACCCACCGATATCTCTTGTCGTCAGCCGAGATGAAGTCCACAAGGAGGACATAATCCGCAGTTGGGTCCATCCCGAAGATCTTCACTTGGAAAGTTGGGAACATTCTCCTGAATTGAAATGGGAATCAGACGCAAATTCAGACACCATCGTGTGCACATCCCACCCTCAGACGGAGACCCGAGCACCAGGCCATTCGACCCACCTCCTCCCTGCTGGTGTTTCTACTCCAGAGGAACATCCTCCCAGCCCCTTCCCCCTCTCACCTCTCTGAAGAAATTCCTCGAGTCCTCTCTCTCCCTCGAGTGATCATCCAGCAGCCCCCCTGCTCCAGGTTTCGGCTGACCAGCGGCAAGTAACATTCACGCCACACAAGTGCCAGGCACTGACCATCTCCAACAACCATCGCCCCCTTGACATTCAATGGCATCACCATCACTGAATCCCCCACTATCAACATCCTGGGGGTTTACCATTGACCAGAAACTGAACTGGGACCAGCCATATAAATACTGTGGCTACAAGAGCAGGTCAGAGGCTGGGAATCCTGCGGAGAGTCACTCACCTCCTGACTCCCCAAAGCCTGTCCACCATCTATAAGGTACAAGTCAGGAGTGTGATGGGATACTCCCCACTTGCCTGGATGAGTTGCAGCTCCCACAACACTCGAGAAGCTCGACACCGTCCAGGACAAAGCAGCCCCCGCTCGATCGGCCCCCCATCCACAAACATTCACTCCCTCCACCACCGACGCACAGTAGCAGCAGCGTGTGTACCATCTACAAGATGCACTGCAGCAACTCACCAAGGCTCCTTCGACAGCACCTTCCAAACCCACCACCTCTACCATCTAGAAGGACGAGGGCAGCAGACACATGGGGAACACCCACCGCCTGGAAGTTCCCCTCCGAGTCACTCACCATCCCGACTTGGAAATATATCGGCCGTTCCTTCACTGTCGCTGGGTCAAAATCCTGGAAATCCCTCCCTAACAGCGCTGTGGGTGTACCTACACCACACGGACAAAATCCTGGAGCTCCCTCCCTAACAGCGCTGTGGGTGTACCAACACCACACGGACAAAATCCTGTGACTCCCTCCCTAACAGCGCTGTGGGTGTACCTACACCACACGGACAAAATCCTGGAACTCACTCCCTAACAGCGCTGTGGGTGTACCTACAGCACACGGACAAAATCCTGGAACTCCCTCCCCAACAGCGCTGTGGGTGTACCTACACCACACGGACAAAATCCTGGAACTCCCTCCCTAACAGCGCCGTGGGTGTACCTACACCACACGGACAAAATCCTGGAACTCCCTCCCTAACAGCGCCGTGGGTGTACCTACACCACACAGGGACAAAATCCTGGAACTCCCTCCCTAACAGCGCTGTGGGTGTACCTACACCACACGGACAAAATCCTGGAACTCCCTCCCTAACAGTGCTGTGGGTGTACCTACACCACACGGACAAAATCCTGGAACTCCCTTCCTAACAGCCCCGTGGGTGTACCGACACCACACAGACAAAATCCTGGAACTCCCTCCCTAACAGCGCTGTGAGTGTACCTACACCACACGGACAAAATCCTGGAACTCCCTCCCTAACAGCGCTGTGGGTGTACCTACACCACACGGACAAAATCCTGGAACTCCCTCCCTAACAGCGCCGTGGGTGTACCTACACCACACGGACAAAATCCTGGAACTCCCTCCCTAACAGCGCCATGGGTGTACCTACACCACACAGGGACAAAATCCTGGATTTCCCTCCCTAACAGCGCTGTGGGTGTACCTACACCACACGGACAAAATCCTGGAACTCCCTCCCTAACAGCGCTGTGGTTGTACCTACACCACACGGACAAAATCCTGGAACTCCCTCCCTAACAGCGCTGTGGGTGTACCTACACCACATGGACAAAATCCTGGAACACCCTCCCTAACAGCGCTGTGGGTGTACCTACACCACACGGGACAAAATCCTGGAACTCCCTCCCTAACAGCACTGTTGGTGTACCTACACTACACAGACAAAATCCTGGAACTCCCTCCCTAAAAGCACCGTGGGTGTACCTACACCACACAGACAAAATCCTGGAACCCCCTCCCTAACAGCGCTGTGGGTGTACCTACACCACACGGGGACATAATCCTGGAACTCCCTCCCTAACAGCGCTGTGGGTGTACCTACACCACACGGACAAAATCCTGGAACTCCCTCCCTAACAGCGCTGTGGGTGTACCTACCCAACACGGACAAAATCCTGTAACTCCCTCCCTAACAACACTGTGGTTGTACCTACACCACACGGGACAAAAACCTGGAACTCACTCCCTAACAGCACTGTGGGTGTACCTACACCACACGGACAAAATCCTGGAACTCCCTCCCTAACAGCGCTGTGGGTGTACCTACACCACACGGGACAAAATCCTGGAACTCCCTCCCTAACAGCACTGTGGGTGTACCTACACCACACGGACAAAATCCTGGAACTCCCTCCCTAACAGCACTGTGGGTGTACCTACACCACACGGACAAAATCCTGGAACTCCCTCCCTAACAGCGCTGTGGGTGTACCTACACAACACGGGGACGGCAAGGGCTCAGCACCCACTTTCACATTTGAGTCACTGTGCACAGTTGCGGTCTCTGTAACACACTGGGAGTCACTGTGCACAGTTCCGGTCTCTGAATAACACTGGGAGTCACTGTGTACAGTTCCGGTCTCTGTATCACACTGGGAGTCACTGTGCACAGTTCTGGTCTCCGTATCACACTGGGAGTCACTGTGCACAGTTCCGGTCTCCGTATCACACTGGAAGTTACCGTGCATAGTTCCTGTCTCCGCATCAAACTGGGAGTTACCGTGCACAGTTCCAGTCTCCGTATCGCACTGGGAGTTACTGTGCACAGTTCCGGTCTCCGTATCACACTGGGAGTTACTGTGCACAGTTCCGTTCTCCGTATCACACTGGGAGTTACTGTGCACAGTTCCGGTCTCCGTATCACACTGGGAGTCACTGTGCAAAGTTCCTGTCTCCATTTCACACTGGGAGTCACTGTGCACAGTTCCGGTCTCTGTATCACACTGGGAGTCACTGTGCACAGTTCCTGTCTCCCTATCACACCGGGAGTTACTGTGCACAGTTCCTGTATCCGTATCACACTGGGAGTCACTGTGCACAGTTCCGGTCTCTGTATCACACTGGGAGTCACTGTGCACAGTTCCGGTCTCCGTATCAAACTGGGAGTTACTGTGCACAGTTCCGGTCTCCGTATCACACTGGGAGTCACTGTGCACAGTTCCGGTCATTGTTTCACACTGTGAGTCACTGTGCACAGTTCTGGTCTCTGTATCACACTGTGAGTTACTGTGCACAGTTCCGGTCTCCGTATCACACTGGGAGTTACTGTGCACAGTTCCGGTCTCCGTATCACACTGGGAGTTACTGTGCACAGTTCCTGTCTCCGTATCAAACTGGGAGTTACTGTGCACAGTTCCTTTCCCGTAACACACTGGGAGTCACTGTGCACAGTTCCTGTCTCCGTATCAAACTGGGAGTTACTGTGCACAGTTCCTGTCTCCGTATCTCACTGGGAGTCACTGTGCACAGTTCCGGGCTCCGTATCACACTGGGAGTTACTGTGCACAGTTCCGGTCTCCGTATCACACTGGGAGTCACGGTGCACAGTTCTGGTCTCCGTATCTCACTGGGAGTCACTGTGCACAGTTCCTGTCTCCATATCACACTGGGAGTTACTGTGCACAGTTCCGGTCTCTGTATCACACTGGGAGTCACTTTGCACAGTTCTTGTCTCCATATCACACTGGGAATCACTGTGCAAAGTTCCAGTCTCCGTATCACACTGGGAGTCACTGTGCACAATTCCGGACTCTGTATCACACTGGGAGTCACTGTGCACAGTTCCGGTCTCCGTATCACACTGGGAGTTACTGTGCAAAGTTCCAGTCTCTGTATCACACTGGGAGTCACTGTGCACAGTTCCAGTCTCCGTATCATACTGGGAGTTAATGTGCACAGTTCGGGACTCTGTATCACACTGGGAGTTATTGTGCACAGTTCCGGTCTTGGTAGCACACTGGGAGTCACTGTGCACAGTTCCGGTCATTGTATCACACTGGGAGTTACTGTGCACCGTTCCGGTCTCCGTATCACACTGGGAGTCACTGTGCACAGTTCTGGTCTCTGTATCACACTGGGAGTCACTGTGCACAGTTCCGGTCTCCGTATCACACTGGGAGTTACTGTGCATAGTTCTTGTCTCCGTATCACACTGGGAGTCACTGTGCACAGATCCAGTCTCTGTATCTCACTGGGAGTTACTGTGCACAGTTCCTGTCCCCGTATCACACGGAGTTATTGTGCACAGTTCCGGTCTCCGTATGAAACTGGGAGTTAATGTGCACAGTTCCGGTCTCTGTATCACACTGGGAGTCACTGTGCACAGTTCCGGTCTCCGTATCACACTGGGAGTTGCTGTGCACAGTTCCTGTCTCTGTATCACACTGGGAGTTACTGTGCACTGTTCCGGTCTCCGTATTACACTGGGAGTCACTGTGCACAGTTCTGGTCTCTGTATCACACTGTGAGTCACTGTGCAAAGTTCCTGTCTCCGTATCACACTGGGAGTTATTGTGCCCAGTTCCTATCTCCGTATCACACTGGGAGTCACTGTGCACAGATCCAGTCTCCGTATCACACTGGGAGTCACTGTGCACAGATCCAGTCTCTGTATCACACTGGGAGTTACTGTGCACAGTTCCTGTCTCCGTATAACACTGGGAGTTATTGTGCACAGTTCCGGTCTCCGTATCACACTGGGAGACACTGTGCACAGTTCCGGTCTCTGTATCACACTGCGAGTGATTGTGCACAGTTCCGGTCTCTGTATCACACTGGGAGTTACTGTGCACAGTTCCGGTCTCCGTATCACACTGGGAGTCACTGTGCACAGTTCCGGTCTCTGTATCACACTGGGAGTTACTGTGCACAGTTCCGGTCTCCGTATCACACTGGGAGTCACAGTGCACAGTTCCTGTCTCCGTATCACACTGGGAGTCACTGTGCACAGTTCTGGTCTCTGTATCACACTGGGAGTCACTGGGCACAGTTCTTTTCTCCGTATCTCACTGGGAGTCACTGTGCACAGTTCCGGTCTCTGTATCACACTGGGAGTTTCTCTGCACAGTTCCTTTCTCCATATTACACTGGGAGTTACTGTGTACAGTTCCTGTCTCCGTATCAAACTGGGAGTCACTGTACACAGTTCCTGTCTCTGTATCACACTGGGAGACACAGTGCACAGTTCCTGTCTCTGTATCACACTGGGAGTTACTGTGCACAGTTCCTGTCTCCGTATCACACTGGGAGTTACTGTGCACAGTTCCTGTCTCCGTATCACACTGGGAGTTACTGTGCACAGTTCTGGTCTCTGTATCACACTGGGAGTCACTGTGCACAGTTCTTTTCTCCGTATCACACTGGGAGTTACTGTGCACAGTTCCTTTCTCCATATTACACTGGGAGTTACTGTGCACAGTTCCTGTCACCGTATCAAACTGGGAGTCCCTGTGCAAAGTTCCTGTCTAAGTATCACACTGGGAGACACTGTGCAAAGTTCCTGTCTGTGTATCACACTGGGAGCCACTGTGCACAGTTCCGGTCTCTGTATCACACTGGGAGTCACTGCGCTCAGTTCCTGTCTCCGTAACACACTGGTAGTCACTGTACACAGTTCCGGTCTCCGTATCACATTGGGAGTTACTATGCACAGTTCCGATCTCCATATCACACTGGGAGTCACTGTGCACAGTTCCGGTCTCCGTATCACACTGGGAGTCACTATGCACAGTTCCGGTCTCCGTATCACACTGGGAATTACTGTGCACAGTTCCTGTCTCCGTATCACACTGAAAGTCACTGTGCAATGTTCCAGTCTCTGTATCACACTGGGAGTCACTGTGCACTGTTCCGGTCTCCGTATCACACTGGGAGTCACTGTGCACAGTTCCTGTCTCCGTATCAAACTGGGAGTCACTGTGCACAGTTCCGGTCTCTGTATCACACTGGGAGTCACTGTGCTCAGTTCCGGTCTCTGTATCACACTGGGAGTCACTTTGCACAGTTCCTGTCTCCGTATCACACTGGGAGTTACTGTGCACAGTTCCTGTCTCCGTATCACACTGGGAGACACTGTGCACAGTTCCGGTCTCTGTATCACACTGGGAGTCACTGTGCACTGTTCCGGTCTCCGTATCACACTGGGAGTTACTGTGCACAGTTCCATTCTCCGTATCACACTGGGAGTTACTGTGCACAGTTCCGGTCTCTGTATCACACTGGGAGTCACTGTGCACAGTTCCGGTGACCGTATCACAATGGGAGTCACTGTGCATAGTTCCTGTCTCCGTATCACACTGGGAGTTACTGTGCACAGTTCCGGTCTCCCTATCGCACTGGGAGTTACTGTGCACATTTCCTGTCTCCATATCACTCTGGGAGTCACTGTGCACAGTTCCAGTCTCTGTATCAAACTGGGAGTTACTGTGCACAGTTCCTGTCTCCGTATCACACTGGGAGTCCCTGTGCAAAGTTCCTGTCTCTGTATCACACTGGGAGTCACTGTGCACAGTTCCGGTCTCTGTATCACTCTGGGAGTCACTGTGCACAGTTCTGGTCTCTGTATCACACTGGGAGTCACTGTGCACAGTTCCAGTCTCTGTATCACACTGGGAGTCACCGTGCACAGTTCCCGTTTCCGTATCACACTGGGAGTTACTGTGCACAGTTCCGGTCTCCGTATCACACTGGGAGTTACTGTGCACAGTTCCGGTCTCTGTATCACACTGCGAGTGATTGTGCACAGTTCCGGTCTCTGTATCACACTGGGAGTTACTGTGCACAGTTCCGGTCTCCGTATCACACTGGGAGTCACTGTGCACAGTTCCGGTCTCTGTATCACACTGGGAGTTACTGTGCACAGTTCCGGTCTCCGTATCACACTGGGAGTCACAGTGCACAGTTCCTGTCTCCGTATCACACTGGGAGTCACTGTGCACAGTTCTGGTCTCTGTATCACACTGGGAGTTACTGTGCACAGTTCCTGTCTCCGTATCACACTGGGAGTTACTGTGCACAGTTCCTGTCTCCGTATCACACTGGGAGTTACTGTGCACAGTTCTGGTCTCTGTATCACACTGGGAGTCACTGTGCACAGTTCTTTTCTCCGTATCACACTGGGAGTTACTGTGCACAGTTCCTTTCTCCATATTACACTGGGAGTTACTGTGCACAGTTCCTGTCACCGTATCAAACTGGGAGTCCCTGTGCAAAGTTCCTGTCTAAGTATCACACTGGGAGACACTGTGCAAAGTTCCTGTCTGTGTATCACACTGGGAGCCACTGTGCACAGTTCCGGTCTCTGTATCACACTGGGAGTCACTGCGCTCAGTTCCTGTCTCCGTAACACACTGGTAGTCACTGTACACAGTTCCGGTCTCCGTATCACATTGGGAGTTACTATGCACAGTTCCGATCTCCATATCACACTGGGAGTCACTGTGCACAGTTCCGGTCTCCGTATCACACTGGGAGTCACTATGCACAGTTCCGGTCTCCGTATCACACTGGGAATTACTGTGCACAGTTCCTGTCTCCGTATCACACTGAAAGTCACTGTGCAATGTTCCAGTCTCTGTATCACACTGGGAGTCACTGTGCACTGTTCCGGTCTCCGTATCACACTGGGAGTCACTGTGCACAGTTCCTGTCTCCGTATCAAACTGGGAGTCACTGTGCACAGTTCCGGTCTCTGTATCACACTGGGAGTCACTGTGCTCAGTTCCGGTCTCTGTATCACACTGGGAGTCACTTTGCACAGTTCCTGTCTCCGTATCACACTGGGAGTTACTGTGCACAGTTCCTGTCTCCGTATCACACTGGGAGACACTGTGCACAGTTCCGGTCTCTGTATCACACTGGGAGTCACTGTGCACTGTTCCGGTCTCCGTATCACACTGGGAGTTACTGTGCACAGTTCCATTCTCCGTATCACACTGGGAGTTACTGTGCACAGTTCCGGTCTCTGTATCACACTGGGAGTCACTGTGCACAGTTCCGGTGACCGTATCACAATGGGAGTCACTGTGCATAGTTCCTGTCTCCGTATCACACTGGGAGTTACTGTGCACAGTTCCGGTCTCCCTATCGCACTGGGAGTTACTGTGCACATTTCCTGTCTCCATATCACTCTGGGAGTCACTGTGCACAGTTCCAGTCTCTGTATCAAACTGGGAGTTACTGTGCACAGTTCCTGTCTCCGTATCACACTGGGAGTCCCTGTGCAAAGTTCCTGTCTCTGTATCACACTGGGAGTCACTGTGCACAGTTCCGGTCTCTGTATCACTCTGGGAGTCACTGTGCACAGTTCTGGTCTCTGTATCACACTGGGAGTCACTGTGCACAGTTCCAGTCTCTGTATCACACTGGGAGTCACCGTGCACAGTTCCGGTCTCTGTATCACACTGGGAGTTACTGTGGTCTGTTCCAGTCTCCGTATCACACTGGGAGTTACTGTGCACAGGTCCGGTCTCCGTATCACACTGGGAGTCTCTGTGCACTGTTCCAGTGTCCGTATCACACTGAGAGTTACTGTGCACAGTTCCAGTCTCTGTATCACACTGGGAGTCACTGTGCACAGTTCTGGTCTCCGTATCACACTGGGAGTCACTGTGCACTGTTCCGGTGTCCGTATCACACTGAGAGTTACTGTGCACAGTTCCAGTCTCTGTATCACACTGGGAGTCACTGTGCACAGTTCCTGTCTCTGTATCACACTGGGAGTCACTGTGCACAGTTCCGGTCTCTGTATCACACTGGGAGTCACTGTGCACAGTTCCGGTCTCTGTATCACATTGGGAGTTACTGTGCACAGTTCCGATCTCCGTATCACACTGGGAGTTACTGTGCACAGTTCCGGTCTCTGTATCACACTGGGAGTCACTGTACACAGTTCCTGTCTCCGTATCACACTGGGTGTTACTGTGCACTGTTCCGGTCTCTGTATCACACTGGGAGTCACTGTGCACAGTTCCCGTTTCCGTATCACACTGGGAGTTACTGTGCACAGTTCCGGTCTCCGTATCACACTGGGAGTTACTGTGCACAGTTCCGGTCTCTGTATCACACTGGGAGTCACTGTGCACAGTTCCTGTCTCCGTATCACACTGGGAGTTACTGTGCACAGTTCCGGTCTCCGTATCACACTGGGAGTCACTGTGCACAGTTCCGGTCTCTGTATCACACTGGGAGTCACTGTGCACAGTTCCGGTCTCCATATCACACTGGGAGTTACTGTGCACAGTTCCAGTCTCTGTATCACACTGGGAGTCACTGTGCACAGTTCCAGTCTCTGTATCACACTGGGACTCACTGTGCACAGTTCTGGTCTCTGTATCACACTGGGAGTTACTGTGCACAGTTCCTGTCTCCGTATCACACTGGGAGTCCCTGTGCAAAGTTCCTGTCTCTGTATCACACTGGGAGCCACTGTGCTCAGTTCCGGTCTCTGTATCACTCTGGGAGTCACTGTGCACAGTTCTGGTCTCTGTATCACACTGGGAGTCACTGTGCACAGTTCCAGTCTCTGTATCACACTGGGAGTTACTGCGCACAGTTCCTGTCTCTGTATCACACTGGGAGTCACCGTGCACAGTTCCGGTCTCTGTATCACACTGGGAGTTACTGTGGTCTGTTCCGGTCTCCGTATCACACTGGGAGTTACTGTGCACAGTTCCGGTCTCAGTATCACACTGGGAGTCACTGTGCACTGTTCCGCTGTCCGTATCACACTGAGAGTCACTGTGCACAGTTCCAGTCTCTGTATCACACTGGGATTTACTGTGCACAGTTCCGGTCTCCATTTCACACTGGGAGTCACTCAGCACAGTTCTGGTCTCCGTATCACACTGGGAGTTACTGTGCATAGTTCCGGTCTCCGTATTCCACTGGGACTTACTGTGCACAGTTCCTGTCTCCGTATCACACTGGGAGTTACTGTGCACAGTTCCGGTCTCTGTATCACACTGGGAGTTACTGTGCACAGTTCCAGTCTCCGTATCACACTGGGAGTTACTGTGCACAGGTCCGGTCTCCGTATCACACTGGGAGTCACTGTGCACTGTTCCAGTGTCCGTATCACACTGAGAGTTACTGTGCACAGTTCCAGTCTCTGTATCACACTGGGAGTCACTGTGCACAGTTCTGGTCTCCGTATCACACTGGGAGTCACTGTGCACTGTTCCGGTGTCCGTATCACACTGAGAGTTACTGTGCACAGTTCCAGTCTCTGTATCACACTGGGAGTCACTGTGCACAGTTCCTGTCTCTGTATCACACTGGGAGTCACTGTGCACAGTTCCGGTCTCTGTATCACACTGGGAGTCACTGTGCACAGTTCCGGTCTCTGTATCACATTGGGAGTTACTGTGCACAGTTCCGATCTCCGTATCACACTGGGAGTTACTGTGCACAGTTCCGGTCTCTGTATCACACTGGGAGTCACTGTACACAGTTCCTGTCTCCGTATCACACTGGGTGTTACTGTGCACTGTTCCGGTCTCTGTATCACACTGGGAGTCACTGTGCACAGTTCCGGTCTCTGTATCACACTGGGAGTCACTGTGCACAGTTCCGGTCTCCATATCACACTGGGAGTTACTGTGCACAGTTCCTGTCTCCGTATCACACTGGGAGTTACTGTGCACAGTTCCGGTCTCTGTATCACACTGGGAGTTACTGTGCACAGTTCCAGTCTCTGTATCACACTGGGAGTTACTGTGCACAGTTCCTGTCTCCGTATCACACTGGGAGTTACTGTGCACAGTTCCTGTCTCCGTATCACACTGGGAGTCACTGTGCACAGTTCCTGTCTCTGTATCACACTGGGAGTTACTGTGCACAGTTCCAGTCTCTGTATCACACTGGGAGTTACTGTGCACAGTTCCTGTCTCCGTATCACACTGGGAGTTACTGTGCACAGTTCCAGTCTCTGTATCACACTGGGAGTTACTGGACACAGTTGCGGTCTCCGTATCACCCTGGGAGTCACTGTGCACAGTTCCGGTCTCCGTATCACACTGGGAGTCACTGTGCACAGTTCCGGTCTCTGTATCACACTGGGAGTTACTGTGAACAGTTCCAGTCTCCGTATCACACTGGGAGTCACCGTGCACAGTTCCGGTCTCTGTATCACACTGGGAGTTACTGTGGTCTGTTCCGGTCTCCGTATCACACTGGGAGTTACTGTGCACAGTTCCGGTCTCAGTATCACACTGGGAGTCACTGTGCACTGTTCCGCTGTCCGTATCACACTGAGAGTCACTGTGCACAGTTCCAGTCTCTGTATCACACTGGGATTTACTGTGCACAGTTCCGGTCTCCATTTCACACTGGGAGTCACTCAGCACAGTTCTGGTCTCCGTATCACACTGGGAGTTACTGTGCATAGTTCCGGTCTCCGTATTCCACTGGGAGTTACTGTGCACAGTTCCTGTCTCCGTATCACACTGGGAGTTACTGTGCACAGTTCCGGTCTCTGTATCACACTGGGAGTTACTGTGCACAGTTCCAGTCTCCGTATCACACTGGGAGTTACTGTGCACAGGTCCGGTCTCCGTATCACACTGGGAGTCACTGTGCACTGTTCCAGTGTCCGTATCACACTGAGAGTTACTGTGCACAGTTCCAGTCTCTGTATCACACTGGGAGTCACTGTGCACAGTTCTGGTCTCCGTATCACACTGGGAGTCACTGTGCACTGTTCCGGTGTCCGTATCACACTGAGAGTTACTGTGCACAGTTCCAGTCTCTGTATCACACTGGGAGTCACTGTGCACAGTTCCTGTCTCTGTATCACACTGGGAGTCACTGTGCACAGTTCCGGTCTCTGTATCACACTGGGAGTCACTGTGCACAGTTCCGGTCTCTGTATCACATTGGGAGTTACTGTGCACAGTTCCGATCTCCGTATCACACTGGGTGTTACTGTGCACAGTTCCGGTCTCTGTATCACACTGGGAGTCACTGTACACAGTTCCTGTCTCCGTATCACACTGGGTGTTACTTTGCACTGTTCCGGTCTCTGTATCACACTGGGAGTCACTGTGCACAGTTCCGGTCTCTGTATCACACTGGGAGTCACTGTGCACAGTTCCGGTCTCCATATCACACTGGGAGTTACTGTGCACAGTTCCTGTCTCCGTATCACACTGGGAGTTACTGTGCACAGTTCCGGTCTCTGTATCACACTGGGAGTTACTGTGCACAGTTCCAGTCTCTGTATCACACTGGGAGTTACTGTGCACAGTTCCGGTCTCCGTATCACACTGGGAGTCACTGTGCACAGTTCCTGTCTCTGTATCACACTGGGAGTTACTGTGC
>JANJGN010002550.1:47500-67508 GCA_026770705.1 Isurus oxyrinchus
CACACGCACTCAGACACACATGCACTCAGACACACATGCACTCAGACACACACTCATACACACACGCACTCAGACACACACTCAAACACACACGCACTCAAACACGCTCGCACTCAAACACACTCGCACTCAAACACACTCGCACTCAAACACACACGCACTCAAACACGCTCGCACTCAAACACACATGCACTCAAACACACTCGTACTCAAACACACTCGCACTCAAACACACTCGCACTCAAACACACTCGCACTCAAACACACTCGCACTCAAACACACTAGCACTCACACACACACACACTCTCACACTGACACTCACGAGCACTGCACACACACTCACAAACACTCTCTCTCACACAAGCACACACTCTTCTGCACTCACACATTTTTATTTTCAGTAAACTGTCAATGTGTGTGTTCGGAATTACATCTCTTTCAGTCAAGCAGCACTCCCTCAGTACTGACCCTCCGACAGTGCAGCACTCCCTCAGTACTGACCCTCCGACAGTGCAGCACTCCCTCAGTACTGACCCTCTGACAGTGCGGCACTCCCTCAGTACTGACCCTCCGACAGTGCAGCACTCCCTCAGCACTGACCCTCTGACAGTGCGGCACTCCCTCAGTACTGACCCTCCGACAGTGCAGCACTCCCTCAGTACTGACCCTCTGACAGTGCAGCACTCCCTCAGTACTGACCCTCCGACAGTGCAGCACTCCCTCAGTACTGACCCTCCGACAGTGCGGCACTCCCTCAGTACTGACACTCCGACAGCACGGCGCTCCCTCAGTACTGACCCCCAGACAATGCGGCACTCCCTCAGTACTGACCCTCCGACAGTGCGGCACTCCCTCAGTACTGACCCTCCAAAAGTGCAGCACCCCCTCAGTACTGACTCTCCAACAGTGCGGCACTCCCTCAGTACTAACCCTCCGACAGTGCGGCACTCCCTCAGCACTGACCTACCGACAGTGCGGCGCTCCCTCAGTACTGATCCTCTGACAGTGCGGCACTCCATCAGAACTGACCCTCCGACAGTGCGGCACTCCCTCAGTACTGACCCTCCAACAGTGCGGCACTCCCTCAGTACTGACCCTCCAACAGTGCGGCACTCCCTCAGCTCTAACCCTCCGACAGTGCGGAACTCCCTCAGTACTGACCCCCAGACAATGCGGCACTCCCTCAGTACTGACCCTCCGACAGTGCGGTACTCCCTCAGTACTGACCCTCCAAAAGTGCAGCACTCCCTCAGTACTGACCCTCCGACAGTTCGGCACTCCCTCAGTACTGACCCTCCGACAGTGCGGCCCTCCCTCAGTACTGATCCTCCGACAATGCGCTGCTCCCTCAGTACTGACCCTCCGACAGTGCGGCACTCCCTCAGTACTGACCCTCCGACAGTGCGGCACTCCCTCAGCTCTAACCCTCCGACAGTGCGGCACTCCCTCAGTACTGACCCTCCGACACTGCGGCACTCCCTCAGTACTGACCCTCCGACACTGCGGCACTCCCTCAGTACTGACACTCCGACAGTGCGGCGCTCCCTCAGCACTGACCCTCCGACACTGCGGCACTCCCTCAGCACTGACCCTCGGACCGTGCGGTGCTCCCTCAGCACTGACCCTCCGACAGTGCGGCACTCCCTCAATACTGACCATCCGACAGTGCGGCACTCCCTCAGCACTGACCCTCGGACCGTGCGGCGCTCCCTCAGCACTGACCACGCACTGTCGGGCCGGTTGAATGGGCTCTCGCCCTTGAACCGAAGGTCCAGGCTGTCCGGACCGGACGCTGCGAAATCGGGGGAATCCCCCTCGGACGATTCCTTCTGGAGAAACCCGGACCGTCCGATTCACTCAGCCAGCCCCCTCTCACTCACTTCTTTTCAAATAAAAAGACCGGAGGGAGGCGGGTGGCGTGAAAAGAATGGAGTGATACATCCCCCTGACCGAGTCTCTCCCACCCCGGGCACTCGCCTATCCGCCAAGGGTCTCCGGCCTACTCCCGACCACCCACTCTCACCGTGCCAGGCGCATCCACGCACCTCGGTGCCGCAACGTTCCGCAGCCACCCGTCCGAAGATGGTCCCGTCGTCTCCTGCTGCAATGAGAGGGACCCCACGCCAGTCTAGCCCAGTCACGAAGCACCGTCCGCTCTGCAGACACCCCCGAGGAGGTTCAGCACCACTCCAGCCCCCCACACCCCAGTTTAATAGCAGGCATCTAGTCCTTTAATAATATATGGCATGTCTCATATCGTTGTGTCAGCTGAGGAGCTGTCCGTCTTATTTTATATGCTTAATTTTTCCTTCTTAAAGGGGTAACGCTACATTCTTAAAAGGGTAAAGTCACTTCCTTTTTATCAACCAAGCGTTATTTCTATTCCCGGGCTCGGGGTCCCACTGGGAGGAACGAAACCAGTGGGGAATTCTCCCTTTCCAGACTGACACTGGGTATAAAGTGGGGGGAGGGACACACACTGTCAGGGTAATGCAGAGGGAGCTCTACACTGTATCTAACCCGTGCTGTACCTGCCCTGGGAGCGCTCGATGCTGACACTGGGTATAAAGTGGGGAGGGACACACTGTCAGGGTAATGTAGAGGGAGATCTACACTGTATCTAACCCGTGCTGTACCTGCCCTGGGAGCGCTCGATGCTGACACTGGGTATAAAGTGGGAGGGACACACTGTCAGGGTAATGTAGAGGGAGTTCTACACTGTATCTAACCCGTGCTGTACCTGCCCTGGGAGTGCTCGATGTTGACACTGTGTATAAAGTGGGGGGAGACACACTGTCAGGGTAATGTAGAGGGAGCTCTACACTGTATCTAACCCGTGCTGTATCTGCCCTGGGAGCGCTCGATGCTGACACTGGGTATAAAGACAATGTTTAATTGAAGTTCTGAACTCAGGGGTGCAAAACAATGGGTATCTTGTAGCCTGCAGATGAAAGCTAGAAAACAGACTTATTATTTGGCATGGATTGGAATCCATTGTGGGAGAGGTGGTGTGCTGACTGTACTGTCGGAGGGTCAGTACTGAGGGAGTGCCGCACTGTCGGAGGGTCAGTAGTGAGGGATTGCAGCACTGTTGGAGGGTCAGTACTGAGGGAGTGCCGCACTGTCGGAGGGTCAGTAGTGAGGGAGTGCAGCACTGTCGGAGGGTCAGTAGTGAGGGAGTGCAGCACTGTTGGATGGTCAGTACTGAGGGAGTGCCACACTGTCAGAGGGTCATTACTGAGGGAGTGCCGCACTGTCGGAGGGTCAGTACTGAGGGAGTGCCGCACTGTCGGAGGGTCAGTACTGAGGGAGTGCCACACTGTCAGAGGGTCATTACTGAGGGAGTGCCGCACTATCAGAGGGTCAGTACTGAGGGAGTGCCGCACTGTCGGAGGGTCAGTACTGAGGGAGTGCCGCACGGTCGGAGGGTCAGTACTGAGGGAGTGCAGCACTGTTGGAGGGTCAGTACTGAGGGAGTGCCGCACTGTCGGAGGGTCAGTACTGAGTGAGTGCAGCACTGTCGGAGGGTCAGTACTGAGGGAGTGACGCACTGTCGGAGGGTCAGTACTGAGGGAGTGCCGCTCTGTCAGAGGGTCAGTACTGAGGGAGCGCTGCACTGTCGGAGGGTCAGTACTGAGGGAGCGCCGCACTGTCAGAGGGTCAGTACTGAGGGAGCGCTGCACTGTCGGAGGGTCAGTACTGAGGGAGTGCCGCACTGTCGGAGGGTCAGTACTGAGGGAGTGCCACACTGTCAGAGGGTCATTACTGAGGGAGTGCCGCACTATCAGAGGGTCAGTACTGAGGGAGTGCCGCACTGTCGGAGGCTCAGTACTGAGGGAGTGCCGCACGGTCGGAGGGTCAGTACTGAGGGAGTGCAGCACTGTTGGAGGGTCAGTACTGAGGGAGTGCCGCACTGTCGGAGGGTCAGTACTGAGTGAGTGCACACTGTCGGAGGGTCAGTACTGAGGGAGTGACGCACTGTCGGAGGGTCAGTACTGAGGGAGTGCCGCTCTGTCAGAGGGTCAGTACTGAGGGAGCGCTGCACTGTCGGAGGGTCAGTACTGAGGGAGTGCCGCACTGTCGGAGGGTCAGTACTGAGGGAGTAACGTGACGGATCTGGAAATGCAGCGACACAAACCTGGCTCATCCTGGTCTGCAGTGACGGAGCCAACTGCACAAGTCTGTACTCCCCAAAAATCAAAACCCTCTCACTCGGCTGCAGGTCTGAAAGGAACAGGAAGAGGCCATTCAGCCCATCTGCTCCCTGCCAGTGTTTCTGCTCCACACATGAGCCTACCCTCTCTCACCCACTCCCTCTCACCCCCCATCAACACATCCCTCTGTTCCTCTCTCTACCTCGTGTGTTTACCCAGCTTCCCCCTCCCCCCCTTAACCCCATCGACATGATTCCCCTCGGACACTCCCCGTGGGAGCGAGTCCCACACTCTCCCCGCTCCCCGTGGGAGTGAGTCCCACACTCTCCCCGCTCCCCGTGGGAGCGAGTCCCACACTCTCCCCACTCCCCGTGGGAGCGAGTCCCACACTCTCCCCGCTCCCCGTGGGAGCGAGTCCCCACACTCTCCCCACTCCCCGTGGGAGCGAGTCCCACACTCTCCCCGCTCCCCGTGGGAGTGAGTCCCACACTCTCCCCACTCCCCGTGGGAGTGAGTCCCACACTCTCCCCACTCCCCGTGGGAGCGAGTCCCACACTCTCCCCGTGGGAGCGAGTCCCACACTCTCCCCGCTCCCCGTGGGAGCGAGTCCCACACTCTCCCCACTCCCCGTGGGAGCGAGTCCCACATTCTCCCCCACTCCCCGTGGGAGCGAGTCCCACACTCTCCCCGCTCCCCATGGGAGTGAGTCCCACATTCGCCCCGTGGGAGCAAGTCCCACACTCTCCCCGTGGGAGCGAGTCCCACACTCTCCCCGTGGGAGCGAGTCCCACATTCTCCCCGTGGGAGCGAGTCCCACACTCTCCCCGTGGGACCGAGTCCCACAATCTCCCCGTGGGAGCGAGTCCCACATTCTCCCCGTGGGAGCGAGTCCCACATTCTCCCCGTGGGAGCGAGTCCCACATTCTCCCCATGGGAGCAAGTCCCACACTCTCCCCGCGGGAGCCAGTCCCACACTCTCCCCGTGGGAGCGAGTCCCACATTCTCCCCGTGGGAGAAAGTCCCACATTCTCCCCGTGGAACCGAGTCCCACATTCTCCCCGTGGGAGCGAGTCCCACACTCTCCCGGTGGGAGCGAGTCCCACACTCTCCCCGCTCCCCGTGGGAGCGAGTCCCACACTCTCTCTGTGGGAGCGAGTCCCACACTCTCCCCGTGGGAGCGAGTCCCACATTCTCCCCGTGGGAGCGAGTCCCACACTCTCCCCGTGGGACCGAGTCCCACATTCTCCCCGTGGGAGCGAGTGCCACACTCTCCCCGTGGGAGCGAGTCCCACATTCTCCCCGTGGGAGCGAGTCCCACATTCTCCCCGTGGGAGAAAGTCCCACATTCTCCCCGTGGAACCGAGTCCCACATTCTCCCCGTGGGAGCGAGTCCCACATTCTCCCCGTGGGAGCGAGTCCCACACTCTCCCCGCGGGAGCGAGTCCCACATTCTCCCCACTCCCCGTGGGAGCGAGTCCCACACCCTCCCCGCTCCCCGTGGGAGCGAGTCCCACACTCTCCCCGCTCCCCGTGGGAGCGAGTCCCACACTCTCCCCGCTCCCCGTGGGAGCGAGTCCCACACTCTCCCCGCTCCCCGTGGGAGCGAGTCCCACACTCTCCCCGCTCCCCGTGGGAGCGAGTCCCACACTCTCCCCGCTCCCCGTGGGAGCGAGTCCCACATTCTCCCCGCTCCCCGTGGGAGCGAGTCCCACACTCTCCCCGCTCCCCGTGGGAGTGAGTCCCACATTCGCCCCGCTCCCCGTGGGAGCGAGTCCCACACTCTCCCCGCGGGAGCAAGTCCCACACTCTCCCCGTGGGAGCGAGTCCCACATTCTCCCCGTGGGAGCGAGTCCCACACTCTCCCCATGGGACCGAGTCCCACAATCTCCCCGTGGGAGCGAGTCCCACATTCTCCCCGTGGGAGCGAGTCCCACATTCTCCCCGTGGGAGCGAGTCCCACATTCTCCCCGTGGGAGCAAGTCCCCACACTCTCCCCGCGGGAGCGAGTCCCACACTCTCCCCGTGGGAGCGAGTCCCACATTCTCCCCGTGGGAGAAAGTCCCACATTCTCCCCGTGGAACCGAGTCCCACATTCTCCCCGTGGGAGCGAGTCCCACACTCTCCCGGTGGGAGTGAGTCCCACACTCTCCCCGCTCCCCGTGGGAGCGAGTCCCACACTCTCTCCGTGGGAGCGAGTCCCACATTCTCCCCGTGGGAGCGAGTCCCACATTCTCCCCGTGGGAGCGAGTCCCACATTCTCCCCGTGGGAGTGAGTCCCACACTCTCCCCGTGGGAGCGAGTCCCACACTCTCCCCTCTCCCCGCGGGAGTGAGGCCTGCACTCTCCCTGTAGTAGGGAGTCCCACACTCTCCCCGTGGGAGCGAGTCCCACACTCTCCCCGTGGGAGCGAGTCCCACACTCTCCCCGTGGGAGCGAGTCCCACATTCTCCCCGTGGGAGCGAGTCCCACATTTTCCCCGTGGGAGCGATTCCCACACTCTCCCCGTGGGAGCGAGTCCCACACTCTCCCCGTGGGAGCGAGTCCCACATTCTCCCCGTGGGAGCGAGTCCCACATTCTCCCCGCTCCCCGTGTGAGTGAGTCCCACACTCTCCCCGCTCCCCGTGGGAGCGAGTCCCACACTCTCCCCGTGGGAGCGAGTCCCACATTCTCCCCAATCCCCGTGGGAGCGAGTCCCACACTCTCCCCGCTCCCCATGGGAGCGAGTCCCACACTCTCCCCGCTCCCCGTGGGAGCGAGTCCCACACTCTCCCCGCTCCCCGTGGGAGTGAGTCCCACACTCTCCCCACGGGAGCGAGTCCCACACTCTCCCCATGGGAGCGAGTCCCACACTCTCCCGGTGGGAGCGAGTCCCACACTGTCCCCACTCCCCGCGGGAGCGAGTCCCACATTCTCCCCGTGGGAGCGTGTTCCACACTCTCCCCGCTCCCCACGGGAGCGAGTCCCACACTCTCCCCATGGGAGCGAGTCCCACACTCTCCCGGTGGGAGCGAGTCCCACACTGTCCCCACTCCCCGCGGGAGCGAGTCCCACATTCTCCCCGTGGGAGCGTGTTCCACACTCTCCCCGCTCCCCGCGGGGAGCGAGTCCCACATTCTCCCCGTGGGAGCGTGTTCCACACTCTCCCCGCTCCCCGTGGGAGCGAGTCCCACACTGTCCCCGTGGGAGCGAGTCCCACACTCTCCCCGCTCCCCGTGGGAGCGAGTCCCACACTCTCCCCGTGGGAGCAAGTCCCACACTCTCCCCACTCCCCGTGGGAGCGAGTCCAACATTCTCCCCACTCCCCGTGGGAGCGAGTCCCACACTCTCCCCGTGGGAGCGAGTCCCACATTCTCCCCGTGGGAGCAAGTCCCACACTCTCCCTGTGGGAGCGAGTCCCACATTCTCGCCCTGGGACCGAGTCCCACATTCTCCCCGTGGGAGCAAGTCCCACATTCTCCCCGTGGGAGCAAGTCCCACACTCTCTCCGCGGGAGCGAGTCCCACATTCTCCCCGTGGGAGCAAGTCCCACATTCTCCCCGTGGGAGCAAGTCCCACATTCTCCCCGTGGGAGCAAGTCCCACACTCTCTCCGCGGGAGCGAGTCCCACATTCTCCCCGTGGGAGCAAGTCCCACATTCTCCCCGTGGGAGCGAGTCCCACATTCTCCCCACTCCCCGTGGGACCGAGTCCCACACTCTCCCCGCTCCCCGTGGGAGCGAGTCCCACACTCTCCCCGCTCCCCGTGGGAGTGAGTCCCACACTCTCCCCGTGGGAGCGAGTCCCACACTCTCCCCGTGGGAGCGAGTCCCACACTCTCTCCGTGGGAGCGAGTCCCACATTCTCCCCGTGGGAGCGAGTCCCACACTCTCCCGGTGGGAGCGAGTCCCACACTCTCCCCGCTCCCCGTGGGAGCGAGTCCCACACTCTCTCCGTGGGAGTGAGTCCCACATTCTCCCCGTGGGAGCGAGTCCCACATTCTCCCCACTCCCCGTGGGAGCGAGTCCCAGACTCTCCCCGCTCCCCGTGGGAGCGAGTCCCACACTCTCCCTGCTCCCCGTGGGAGTGAGTCCCACACTCTCCCCGTGGGAGTGAGTCCCACACTCTCCCCATGGGAGCGAGTCCCACACTCTCCCCGTGGGAGCGAGTCCCACACTCTCCCCGCTCCCCGTGGGAGCGAGTCCCACATTCTCCCCGCTCCCCGTGGGAGCGAGTCCCACATTCTCCCCGCTCCCCGTGGGAGCGAGTCCCACACTCTCCCCGTGGGAGCGAGTCCCACAGTCTCCCCGCTCCCCGTAGGAACAAGTCCCACACTCTCCCCGTGGGAGCGAGTCCCACACTCTCCCCGCTCCCCGTAGGAGCGAGTCCCACACTCTCCCCGCTCCACGTGGGAGCGAGTCCCACACTCTCCCTGCTCCACGTGGGAGCGAGTCAAACACTCTCCCCACTCCCCGTGGGAGCGAGTCCCACATTCTCCCCACTCCCCGCGGTAGCGAGTCCCACATTCTCCCCGCTCCCCGTGGGAGCGAGTCCCACATTCTCCCCACTCCCCGTGGGAGCGAGTCCCACACTTTCCCCGCTCCCCGTGGGAGCAAGTCACACTCTCCCTGCTCCCCGTGGGAGCGAGTCCCACACTCTCCCCGCTCCCCGTGGGAGCAAGTCACACTCTCCCTGCTCTCTAGGTAAAGAGATTTCTCCTGAATTCCCCAATTGCATTTATTAGTGACCGTCTCGCAATTCAGGTCTCGGCCACAAGTGGAGACATCGTCTCCACACCGACCCAATCAAAACCCTTTCATCAGTTTAAACAAGGCTCACACTGCATGGTAACTCCCAGTGTGATACGGAGACAGGAACTGTGCACAGTAACTCCCAGTGTGATACGGAGACCGGAACTGTGCACAGTGACTCCCAGTGTGATACGGAGACCGGAACTGTGCACAGTGACTCCCAGTGTGACACAGAGACAGGAACTGTGCACAGTGACTCCCAGTGTGATACGGAGACCGGAACTGTGCACAGTGACTCCCAGTGTGACACAGAGACAGGAACTGTGCACAGTGACTCCCAGTGTGATACGGAGATCGGAACTGTGCACAGTAACTCCCAGTGTGATACGGAGATCGGAACTGTGTACAGTGACTCCCAGTGTGTTACTGAAACCGGAACTGTGCACAGTGACTCCCAGTGTGATACGGAGATCGGAACTGTGTACAGTGACTCCCAGTGTGATACAGAGACCGGAACTGTGCACAGTAACTCCCAGTGTGATACAGAGACCGGAACTGTGCACAGTAACTCCCAGTGTGATACAGAGACCGGAACTGTGCACAGTAACTCCCAGTGTGATACAGAGACAGGAACTGTGCACAGTAACTCCCAGTGTGATACGGAGATCGGAACTGTGCACAGTAACTCCCAGTGTGATACGGAGACAGGAACTGTGCACAGTGACTCCCAGTGTGATACGGAGATCGGAACTGTGCACAGTAACTCCCAGTGTGATACGGAGACAGGAACTGTGCACAGTGACTCCCAGTGTGATACGGAGATCGGAACTGTGCACAGTAACTCCCAGTGTGATACGGAGATCGGAACTGTGTACAGTGACTTCCAGTGTGTTACTGAGACCGGAACTGTGCACAGTGACTCCCAGTGTAATACGGAGAGAGGAAATATGCACAGTGACTCCCAGTGTGATACAGAGACAGGAACTGTGCACAGTGACTCCCAGTGTGATACGGAGATCGGAACTGTGCACAGTAACTCCCAGTGTGATACGGAGATCGGAACTGTGCACAGTGACTCCCAGTGTGTTACTGAGACCGGAAATGTGCACAGTGACTCCCAGTGTGATATGGTGACCGGAGCAGTGCTAAGTGCTTGAAGGGTTGACCATCCCACAGCCCAGGCAGTTGTCGCCAGGGTGTATAAACAGGTGACATTGCAGAGAGATGGACTTGTGTTCATTTGACTGTAGTGATTTGCACTGAGTAGGATTAATGGGCTTGCCTGCGCTCCACACCTCAGGCCATTCCAATATTGTCAGAGTTATTGATCCTCACCGAGTGACACAGACGCTCCCATTCCCTGGGCCGGCCGGGGGTTGGGTGGGTGGGGGGTGGGGGGTTGTTTGGGGAGGATGTGGGTAGAAAGATGGATGAGGTGGAGGGTGGGGGGGGTGGGGTGCACTCCAGGCAGGCTGTCGAGAGAGAGAGAGAGAGAAAGAGAGCTGAGCTCTGTTGGTTCCCCCGATGCCACGGGGTTGGGGACAGAGGGGATTGCTGAGGGGGTTAATCCCACCGGACCTTCCACCACACCCCGACCCACACCCCCCCCCCCTCACTCCCCCCACCGTCACACCTGCGATTCTGTCTGCATTGGCATCGTGTCGCAGGGAGAGAGAGAGAGAGACAGACAGACAGAGAGAGACAGAGATGACTTCATAAGTTAGGCAAGCCAGAGGCACCATCATCAATCTCCCGATCCTTAGCCACTTTGTGAAGCGATGACAGCTCTCGCAGTCCCACTCAACTGAGCAGATGAAAGCAGCCGGCTGAACGCGCCTGTCAGGAGGGTCGCCGGGCGGGACTGGACGCGCCGCTAATCTTGGCCCCCTCGCTCGACGCGTCCAGCCCGCGTTTCGGGAGCCCGCGTCCAGCTGCCGCAGCCTCCCAAGGGCAAACTCTCAGGAGCGTTCACCCACCCCGCACTCCCCCCTCCCAAAACCAGCGTCCCACACCCCAGCCCCCCCACCCCCACCCCGAGACCCAACCTGGAGGCTCCCAGGACCGGGGACAACCAGAGGGAGGCTGTGGGGAGCGTCCCACAGGAGGGAGAGACAGAGAGAGACAGAGAGACACAGAGACAGAGGTGCTGGGGTGTAGATGGAGGGTGGGTGGGGGGTTGGGGGGGGAGGGGGGGAGGGGGGGGTGTGCAGGGAGGTTTAGGGAGGGAGTTCCCATCTCGGAGGACAGGGCAGCTGAATGGGGGAGCGACTAAAGTCGGGGAGGATCGGCACACAGGCCGGAATTGGGGGAGCGCGGAGATCTCGGAGGGTTGCAGAGATAGGGAGGGGTGTAGGGGCTGGAGGATGTTACAGAGATAGGGAGGGCTGTACGGGCTGGAGGAGGTTACAGAGATAGGGAGGGCTGTAGGGGCTGGAAGAGGTTACAGAGATAGGGAGGGCTGTAGGGGCTGGAGGAGTTTACAGAGATAGGGAGGGCTGTAGGGGATGGAGGAGGTTACAGAGATAGGGAGGGGTGTAGGGGCTGGAGGAGATTACAGAGATAGGGAGTGGTGTAGGGGCTGGAGGAGGTTACAGAGATAGGGAGGGGTGTAGGGGCTGGAGGAGGTTGTAGAGATAGGGAGGGGTGTAGGGGCTGGAGGAGGTTGTAGAGATAGGGAGGGGTGTAGGTGCTGGAGGAGGTTACAGAGATAGGGAGGGGTGTAGGGGCTGGAGGAGGTTACAGAGATAGGGAGGTGTGTAGGTGCTGGAGGAGGTTACAGTGATAAGGAGGGGTGTAGGGGATGGAGGAGGTTACAGAGATAGGGAGGGTTGTAGGGGCTGGAGGAGGTTACAGAGATAGGGAGGGCTGTAGGGGCTGGAGGAGGTAACAGAGATAGGGAGGGGTGTAGGGGCTGGAGGAGGTTACATAGATAGGGAGGGTGGTACGGGCTGGAGGAGGTTACAGAGATAGGGAGGGGTGTAGGGGCTGGAGGAGTTTACAGAGATAGGGAGGTCTGTAGGGGATGGAGGAGGTTACAGAGATAGGGAGGGGTGTAGGGGCTGGAGGAGATTACAGAGATAGGGAGTGGTGTAGGGGCTGGAGGAGGGTACAGAGATAGGGAGGGGTGTAGGGGCTGGAGGAGGTTGTAGAGATAGGGAGGGGTGTAGGGGCTGGAGGAGGTTGTAGAGATAGGGAGGGGTGTAGGTGCTGGAGGAGGTTACAGAGATAGGGAGGGGTGTAGGGGCTGGAAGACGTTACAGAGATAGGGAGGGGTGTAGGGGCTGGAGGAGGTTACAGAGATAGGGAGGGGTGTAGGTGCTGGAGGAGGTTACAGTGATAAGGAGGGGTGTAGGGATTGGAGGAGGTTACAGAGATAGGGAGGGTTGTAGGGGCTGGAGGAGGTTACAGAGATAGGGAGGGGTGTAGGTGCTGGAGGAGGTTACAGTGATAAGGAGGGGTGTAGGGGATGGAGGAGGTTACAGAGATAGGGAAGGGTGTCGGTGCTGGAGGAGGTTACAGAGATAGGGAGGGGTGTAGGGTCTGGAGGAGGTTACAGAGATAGGGAGGGGTGTAGGGACTGGAGGAGGTTACAGAGATAGGGAGGGGTGTAGGGGCTGGAGGAGGTTACAGAGATATTGAGGGGTGTAGGGGCTGGAGGAGGTTACAGAGATAGGGAGGGGTGTAGGTGCTGGAGGAGTTTACAGAGATAGGGAGGGGTGTAGGGGCTGGAGGAGGTTACAGAGATAGGGAGTGGTGTAGGTGCTGGAGGAGGTTACAGAGATAGGGAGGGTGTAGGGGCTGGAGGAGGTTACAGAGATAGGGAGGGGTGTAGGGGCTGGAGGAGGTTACAGAGATAGAGAGGGTGTAGGGGCTGGAGGAGGATACAGAGATAGGGAGGGGTGTAGGGGCTGGAGGAGGTTACAGAGATAGGGAGGGGTGTAGGGGCTGGAGGAGGTTACAGAAATAGGGAGGGTTGCAGGGGCTGGAGGAGGTTACAGAGATAGGGAGGGGTGTAGGGACTGGATGAGGTTACAGAGATAGGGAGGGTGTAGGGGCTGGAGGAGGTTACAGAGATAGGGAGGGATGTAGGGGCTGGAGGAGGTTACAGAGATAGAGAGGGTGTAGGGGCTGGAGGAGGATACAGAGATAGGGAGGGGTGTAGGGGCTGGAGGAGGTTACAGAGATAGGGAGGGGTGTAGGGGCTGGAGGAGGTTACAGAGATAGGGAGGGGTGTAGGGGCTGGAGGAGGATACAGCGATAGGGAGGGGTGTAGGGGCTGGAGGAGATTACAGAGATACGGAGGGGTGTAGGGGCTGGAGGAGGTTACAGAGATAGGGAGGGTTGTAGGGGTTGGAGGAGGTTACAGGGATAGGGAGGGGTGTAGCGGCTGGGGGAGGTTACGGAGATAAGGGGGCCAGAGAAGCCTCCAAAACAGATCAACTCCTCCACACCCTACACCCCTCCCTATCTCTGTAACCTCCTCCAGCCCCTACAACACTTCCTATCTCTGTAAACTCCTCCAGCCCCACAACCATATTTCTGCAACCTCCTCCAGCCCCTACAACACTCCCTATCTCTGTAACCTCCTCCAGCCCCTACAACCCTCCAGATCTCTGTAACCTCCTCCAGCCCCTACACCCCTCCCTATCTGTTACCTCCTCCAAACCCTACAACCCTCTCTATCTCTGTAAAATCCTCCAAACCTACAACCCTCCCTATCTCTGTAACCTTCTCCAACACCTACACCCTTCCCTATCTCTGTAACCTCCTCCAGCCCCAACAACCCTCCCTATCTCTGTAACCACCCCCAGCCCCAACAGCCCTCCCTAACTCTGTAACCTTCTCCAGCCCCTACACCCCTCCCTATCTCTGTAACCTCCTCCAGCCCCTACACCCTTCCCTATCTCTGTAAACTCCTCCAGCACCTACAACCCTATCTCTGCAACCTCCTCCAGCGCCTACAACCATCCCTATCTCTGTAACTGTTCACCAGCCCCAACTGCTCTCCCTATCTCTGTAACCCCCTCCAGCCCCTACAACCCTCCCTATCTCTGTATCCTCCACCAGCCACTACAACCCTCCCTATCTCTTAAATCTCCTCCAGCCCCTTCAACACTCCCTATCACTGTAACTTCCTCCAGCCATTATTACCCTCCCAATCTCTGTAACCTCCTGTAGCCCCTACAACCCTCCCTATCTCTGTAACCTCCTCCAGCCCCTACAACCCTCCCTATCTCTGTAACCTCCTCCAGCCCCTACAACCCTCCCCACTCCGTAAACTCCTGCAGTCCCTACACCCCTCCCTATCACTGCAACCTTCTCCAGACCATTCACACCTCCATTTCTATGTAACCTCCTCCAGCCCCTACAACCCACCCAACTCCGTAACCTCGTCCAGCCCCTACAACCCTCCCTATATCTGTAACCTCCTCCAGTCCCTACACCCCTCCCTATCTCTGTAACCTCCTCCAGGCCCTACACTCCCTCCCTATCTCTGAAACCTCCTCCAGCCCCTACAACCCTCCCTATCTCTGTAACCTCCTCCAGCCCCTACAACCCTCCCTATCTCTGTAACCTCCTCCAGCCCCTACAACCCTCCCTATCTCTGCAACCTCCTCCAGCCCCTACAACCCTCCCTATCTCTGTAACCTCTTCCTGCCCCTACAACCCTCCGTATCTCTGTAACCTCCTCCAGCCCCTACAACCCTCCCTATCTCTGTAACCTCCTCCAGTCCCTACACCCCTCCCTATCTCTGTAACCTCCTCCAGCCCCTAAAACCCACCCTATCTCTGTAACCTCCTGCAGCCCCTAAAACCCTATCTCTGTAACCTCCTCCAGCCCCTACACCCCTCCCTATCTCTGTAACCTCCTCCAGCCCCTACACCCCTCCCTATCTCTGTAACCTCCTCCAGCACTCCCTATCTCTGTAACCTCCTCCAGCCCCTACATCCCTCTCTGAAAACTCCTCCAGCCCTCCCTATCTCAGTAACATCCTCCAGCCCCTAAAACCCTCCCTATCTCTGTAATCCTCCACCAGCCTCTATTACCCTCCCTAACTCTGTAACCTCCTCCAGCCCCTACACCCCTTCCTAACTCTGTAAACTCCTCCAGCCCCTACACCCCTCCCTATCTCTGTAAACTCCTCCAGCACCTACAACACTATCTCTGCAACCTCCTCCAGCGCCTACAACCATCCCTATCTCTGTAACTGTTCACCAGCCCCAATTGCTCTCCCTATCTCTGTAACCTCCTGTAGCCCCTACACCCCTCCCTATCTCTGTAACCTCCTCCAGCCCCTACAACCCTCCCTATCTCTGTAACCTCCTCCAGCCCCTACAACCCTCCCCACTCCGTAACCTGCTGCAGTCCCTACACCTCACCCTATCACTGCAACCTTCTCCAGACCATTCACACCTCCGTTTCTATGTAACCTCCTCCAGCCCCTACAACCCACCCAACTCCGTAACCTAGTCCAGCCCCTACAACCCTCCCTATCTCTGTAACCTCCTCCAGCCCCTACACCCCTCCCTATCTCAGTAACCTCCTCCAGCCACTACACCCCTCCCTATCTCTGTAACCTCCTCCAGCCCCTAAAACCCTCCCTATCTCTGTAATCTCCTCCAGTCCCTACACCCCTCCCTATATCTGTAACCACCTCCAGCCCCTACACTCCCTCCCTATCTCTGTAACCTCCTCTAGCCCCTACAACCTTCCCTATCTCTGTAACCTCCTCCAGCCCCTAAAACCCTCCCTATCTCTGTAACCTCCTCCAGCCCCTACAACTCTCCGTAGCTCTGAAACCTCCTCCAGCCCCATCAACCCTCCCTATCTCTGTAACCTCCTCCAGCCCCTACACCCCTCCCAATCTCTGTAACCTCCTCCAACCCCTACACCCCTCCCGATCTCTGTAACCTCCTCCAACCCCTACACCCTTCCCGATCTCTGTAACCTCCTCCAGCCCCAACAACCCTCGCTATCGTTGTAACATCCTCCAGACCCTACAACCCTCCCTATCTCTGTAACCTCCTCCAACCTCTATTACCCTCCCTAACTCTGTAACCTCCTCCAGCCCCTACACCCCTTCCTAACTCTGGAACCTCCTCCAGCCCCTACAGCCCTCCCTATCTCTGTAACCTCCAACAGCCCCTACAACGCTCCCTATCTCTGTAACCTTCTCCAGTCCCTACACCCCTATCTCTGTAACCTCCTCCAGCCCCTACAACCCTCCCTATCTGTGAAACCTCCTCCAGCCCCTGCAACCCTCCCTATCTCTGTAACCCCCTCCAGCCCCTACATCCCTCCCTATCTCTGTAACCTCCTCCAGCCCCTCCCTATCTCTGTAACCTCCTCCAGCCCCTACACCCCTCCGTATCTCAGTAACCTCCTCCAGCCCCTACACCCCATCTCTGTAACCTCCTCCAGATCCTACAACCCTCCGTATCTCTGTAACCTCCTCCAGCCCCTGCAACCCTCCCTATCTCTGTAACTCCCTCCAGCCCCTACATCCCTCCCTATCTCTGTAACCTCCTCCAGGCCCTACAACCCTCCCTATCTCTGTAACCTCCTCCAGCCCCTACAACCCTCCCTATCTCTGTAACCTCCTCCAGCCCCTACAACCCTCCCCACTCCGTAACCTCCTGCAGTCCCTACACCCCTCCCTATCACTGCAACCTTCTCCAGACCATTCACACCTCCGTTTCTATGTAACTTCCTCCAGGCCCTACAACCCACCCAACTCCGTAACCTCGTCCAGCCCCTACAACGCTCCCTATATCTGTAACCTCCTCCAGTCCCTACACCCCTCCCTATCTCTGTAACATCCTGCAGCACCTACACTCCCTCCCTATCTCTGTAACCTCCTCCAGCCCCTACAACCCTCCCTATCTCTGTAACCTCCTCCAGCCCCTACAACCCTCCCTATCTCTGTAACCTCCTCCAGAACCTAAAACCGTCCCTATCTCTGTAACCTCCTCCAGCACCTAAAACCCTCCCTATCTCTGTAATCTCCTCCAGTCCCTACACCCCTTCCTATCTCTGTAACCACCTCCAGCCCCTACACTCCCTCCCTATCTCTGTAACCTCCTCCAGCCCCTACAACCCTCCCTATCTCTGTAACCTCCTCCAGCCCCTACAACCCTCGCTATCGTTGTAACTTCCTCCAGCCCCTAAAACCTCCCTATCTCTGCAATCCTCCACCAGCCTCTATTACCCTCCCTAACTCTGTAACCTCCTCCAGCCCTTACACCCCTTCCTAACTCTGGAACCTCCTCCAGCCCTACACCCCTCCCTATCTCTGTAACCTCCTCCAGGCCCTACAACCCTCCCTATCTCTGTAACCTCCTCCAGCCCCTGCAACCCTCCCTATCTCTGTAACCTCCTCCAGCCCCTACAACCCTCCCCACTCCGTAACCTCCTGGAGTCCCTACACCCCTCCCTATCTCTGTAACCACCTCCAGCCCCTACACTCCCCTCCCTATCTCTGTAACCTCCTCTAGCCCCTACAACCCTTCCTATCTCTGTAACCTCCTCCAGCCCCTACACCCCTCCCTATCCCTGTAACCTCCTCCAGCCCCTACACCCCTCCCTATCTCTGTAACCTCCTCCAGCCCCTACAACCCTCCCTATCTCTGTAACCTCCTCCAGACCCTAAAACCGTCCCTATCTCTGTAACCTCCTCCAGCCCCTAAAACCCTCCCTATCTCTGTAACCTCCTCCAGCCCCTACAACCCTCCGTATCTCTGAAACCTCCTCCAGCCCCTACAACCCTCCCTATCTCTGTAACCTCCTCCAGCCCCTAAAACCTACCCTATCTCTGTAACCTCCTCCAGCCCCTAAAACCCTATCTCTGTAACCTCCTCCAGCCCCTACACCCCTCCCGATCTCTGTAACCTCCTCCAACCCCTACACCCTTCCCGATCTCTGTAACCCTCCTCCAGCCCCTACACCCTTCCTTATTCCTGTAACCTCCTCCAGACGCTACAAACCCTCCCTATCTCTGTAACCTCCTCCAGCACTCCCTACCTCTGTAACCTCCTCCAGCCCCTTCAACTCTCCCTATCCCTATAACCTCCTCCACTCCCTACACCCCTCCCTATCTCTGTAACCTCCTCCAGCCCCTACACCCCTCCCTATCTCTGTAACCTCCTCCAGTCCCTACACCCCTATCTTTGTAACCTCCTCCAGCCCCTACACCCCTCCCTATCTCTGTAACCTCCTCCAGCCCCTACACCCCTAACTGTGTAACCTCCTCCAGTCCCCTACAACCCCCTATCTCTGTAACCCTCCTCCAGAGCCTACACCCCTCCCTATCTGTGTAACCTCCTCCAGCCCCTACACCCCTCCCTATCTCTGTAACCTCCTCCAGCCCATACACCCCTCCCTATCTCTGTAACCTCCTCCAGCCCCTACAACCCTCCCTATCTCTGTAACCTCCTCCAGCCCCTACAACCCTCGCTATCGTTGTAACTTCCTCCAGCCCCTAAAACCTCCCTATCTCTGCAATCCTCCACCAGCCTCTATTACCCTCCCTAACTCTGTAACCTCCTCCAGCCCTTACACCCCTTCCTAACTCTGGAACCTCCTCCAGCCCTACACCCCTCCCTATCTCTGTAACCTCCTCCAGGCCCTACAACCCTCCCTATCTCTGTAACCTCCTCCAGCCCCTGCAACCCTCCCTATCTCTGTAACCTCCTCCAGCCCCTACAACCCTCCCCACTCCGTAACCTCCTGGAGTCCCTACACCCCTCCCTATCTCTGTAACCACCTCCAGCCCCTACACTCCCTCCCTATCTCTGTAACCTCCTCTAGCCCCTACAACCCTTCCTATCTCTGTAACCTCCTCCAGCCCCTACACCCCTCCCTATCCCTGTAACCTCCTCCAGCCCCTACACCCCTCCCTATCTCTGTAACCTCCTCCAGCCCCTACAACCCTCCCTATCTCTGTAACCTCCTCCAGACCCTAAAACCGTCCCTATCTCTGTAACCTCCTCCAGCCCCTAAAACCCTCCCTATCTCTGTAACCTCCTCCAGCCCCTACAACCCTCCGTATCTCTGAAACCTCCTCCAGCCCCTACAACCCTCCCTATCTCTGTAACCTCCTCCAGCCCCTAAAACCTACCCTATCTCTGTAACCTCCTCCAGCCCCTAAAACCCTATCTCTGTAACCTCCTCCAGCCCCTACACACCCCCTCCCGATCTCTGTAACCTCCTCCAACCCCTACACCCTTCCCGATCTCTGTAACCTCCTCCAGCCCCTACACCCTTCCTTATTCCTGTAACCTCCTCCAGACGCTACAACCCTCCCTATCTCTGTAACCTCCTCCAGCACTCCCTACCTCTGTAACCTCCTCCAGCCCCTTCAACTCTCCCTATCCCTATAACCTCCTCCACTCCCTACACCCCTCCCTATCTCTGTAACCTCCTCCAGCCCCTACACCCCTCCCTATCTCTGTAACCTCCTCCAGTCCCTACACCCCTATCTTTGTAACCTCCTCCAGCCCCTACACCCCTCCCTATCTCTGTAACCTCCTCCAGCCCCTACACCCCTAACTGTGTAACCTCCTCCAGTCCCTACACCCCTATCTCTGTAACCTCCTCCAGAGCCTACACCCCTCCCTATCTGTGTAACCTCCTCCAGCCCCTACACCCCTCCCTATCTCTGTAACCTCCTCCAGCCCATACACCCCTCCCTATCTCTGTAACCTCCTCCAGCCCCTACATCCCTCCCTATCTGTGTAACCTCCTCCAGTCCCTACACCCCTCCCTATCTCTGTAACCTCCTCCAGAGCCTACACCCCTCCCTATCTGTGTAACCTCCTCCAGCCCCTACAACCCCTCCCTATCTCTGTAACCTCCTCCAGCCCCTACACCCCTCCCTATCTGTGTAACCTCCTCCAGCCCATACACCCCTCCCTATCTCTGTAACCTCCTCCAGCCCATACACCCCTCCCTATCTCTGTAACCTCCTCCAGCCCATACACCCCTCCCTATCTCTGTAACCTCCTCCAGCCCCTACAACACTCCCTATCTCTGTAACCTCCTCCCGCTCCTACACCCCTCCCTATCTCTGTAACCTCCTCCAGCCCCTACACCCCTCCCTATCTCTGTAACCTCCTCCAGCCCCTAC